>CAUYPK010131843.1:0-29949 GCA_963574355.1 Loris lydekkerianus
TACCAAATACCCTTCCTTTCCCCTTTTCCCCCCTTCCCTCCCCACTCTCCTCTTAGCTTCTACTCTGGACCATAGTTATGTTGTACCATTCATATGAATGTGTAGGTGATTATATATTGATTTTATAGTAGTACTGAGTACTGAGTACTACTGAGTACTGGATTCAGAATGACAAAGTGATGGAAAATTTAGAAAAAAACCCCACATCTTTATGTGGACTGTAACTTTGTAAATAACATCAAGGTTAAATTAAAAAATATTTTATTGGCTCACTTTTTTCCTGATGATCTTATATCAACCAAAGATGTGACATTTCAGATGGATACAGCAGAAACTACAAATATTTCATGAGCATTATCAAACTATAAATGTGGAATTCTACTTTTTTATCGTTTTCATTATAAAAATATTTAGATGTAGAGTGTTTGTGTACATAGATTTATAAAAAATAAAAAAATTAAAAAGAGACATTTAGTTAAATTCAAATCTCACCTAAACAGCCTTATATAATTGTTTTATGTTTAGTTATTACAAAATTTGTGTTAAATATGGTTTTCCTTCCTTTTTTCATTATATGTTTAACGTATTTATTTCTTTATGTCTCTAGCATGGCAGGACTAGTTTGGTGTTGCTTTTATTTATTAGACATGGTAATCTTTGCCTTTTAAATGAAATAGTCCTACTATGTACAAATAATTATTGATATGGTTAGTTATAAGTTTATCATTTTGCTATATCTTTATGTCAGTCCTACCCAGTCTTTTTTCTTTTTTCCTCATTTTTAGATATGTTTTCTTATTTGAATTGAGTATTTTTCTTCTCTTCTATTGCCTTATCAGCTATATATCTTTATTTTCTTACATCTTTTAGGTTTTACAATTTGCATTGTCACTCCTTAAAGAGGCCTTTAATTGATATTAAACCACTTCACACTTACATATTTAAATTTCTTCCCTATGGCCTTTATGCTTTCATTGTCTTATTTATAGTTTACTTAACATTTTACTTAACCATATCCATATGTTATTAACTCTAAATTATATTCTTAATGTTGTTTTTTGAAGAGATTTTATTAATAAAAATATGATCCATGTAATTACATACACATTGACACTCATGTAGCTATGATTTCCAGTGCTCTTCATTCCTTAGCACATACCCATATTTTAATAGGTGGAAAGTCATGTTTTATCCATGCTCAGTTTGAGATGCTCGCAAGGCAGTCAATGAGGCGTGGAAGAGAAACAAGTTGTGCCTGAATTTACTGTTCTAGGAGTAGTAAGGCTACAGTCCATTCTGTGTAATCAGAATAGTGTACGTGATTTTAGAGGATCTTTGTGCCAGTTTAAAAAGAAAAAAAAATTAAGGAATGTGAAGAACCAGACAAGTTAAATAACTTAAAATTGATCAGTTATAATAAAAGCTATTAACATTATATATTAATAAACTGATCTTTCTGTTTAGGAATATAAAGATGGTACGCTAGTTCCATAAAAATTTTCCCGTAAGATAAATGGAGAAAGCAAAGAGAATTCCAAATGACTTTTCATATACTAATTGTAAAAACAGATATACAGTTGGCCCGGTCATAATTTATGCAGGAAGTAACCAAATCTTAAAACCCTTCCAGGTTACGTTTGATAAATCTTTGAATTATTTTCTGGTATATATTTGGGACAAATTAGCTGTCAGATATTATGTATGTGATTAACTGTGTAATCTTTATAAATTTATTTCTTTGAATTTCGTGTGGTAGGTGTATCTACTGAATAATATATGTATTAATTATTAGAGTTTTGTATTTGGGGGATATAAAAGTACACATGTAAAAATATAAGTAAAAATGTAAGAAATCTAAGAAGTCTTCATAAACTTTTGAAAATTTACTTGTTATATCTACTCAAGTCATATTTTCTTTTGATGACTTAAATTCAAATCCAGTCTTCTGAAAAATAAAACCAAATTCTGCTCTTGTAAACAATTATACACTTAATTTTAAACTCTAGGTATGTTAAAACACAAGGTAGCTAATTCTCTTAAACAATTTTGAGTCATACAACACAAAAATTTTACACAGTATGATTACTATTGTATAAAATGTGGAAACAAGAAAAACTATTTTATGTTGTTTGAAATCAAAATAATGTTTAGCCTCAGTTGAGGGAGAGAAGTAAGTAAAAAATGAAAGGGAAATGGAAGAAAGCTTTGGGTTGTAGTGTTGTCTGTATTTTTATTCTGGAATAAAAGTGCCTAACCTATAGAATGCATCACTAAAAATATGCAAGCTTTTCTGAATGTATATTACATATTAATAGCAATTTAAAAGATCCTTAATCTAAATACCAAGAAGCTTTCTGGGATGTAAAAATGCTGCCTTCTCTTTGACCATCTGCAAGTTATTCTCTGTCATAACTTGATCTTGTTCTTATTTTTTTGACAATCTAAAGATCATCTCTAACTTGCACTGAAAATAAAAAAAATGATTTTTCTTACTTCCCTGAAACACCAAAACCTAGGAACTACTTTTGCTTCACTCCTACCACTAATCTATCAATATTTAATGATTTAACTGACAAAAGATTTATTCCATTGCTTTTCGTTCCCTACTGCTTCAATTTAAAATCAAGCCTGTGTCAACAAGATTATTTCAATATTCTCTTCTTATTCCTATCTTTAATTTTATTGTTTTAAAATCCATTTTTCATCTAGAAAACCAGAACAACCAGAATAAGTTTTCTGATGTGTATCTCAATCTCTATGAAGGCTTCTCATTATACCTGAAATAAAATGCAAATTTGAATTAAATATTTCATTGTCTACCCCATCAGTATGATAGAACTTCGGGAAGTGCCAATCTGGTTTCTGCATCAGTGTTTTAGTCCTAAATGTAAATCTCCAGAATGCATATCTTTCTCCTAATTTTCTTCTTATCCTGAAGATGTCTATGAAAACTTGGGAATTTATTCATTTGTTTAGTATTTGTCTCAACTCTCCAGAGTATAAGCCTTATAAATGAGTTATGACTTTGTTTCATTGCTATTATAGGCACAAAAGATGCATGAAATGTAATAAGTGCTTAGTTATTCATTCCATGAAAAAGAAAATGAATAAAAAGAAGTTGTACATATGCTTGACAGTCAATTAAACTATTTAAATTTACTTTTGTTCTTTAAAATGTATACATACATCACTTTTATATTTTAATTTCATTTTATATCAAATGTGAATATTGTTCTCTTTACTATGACTATAAGAAAATATTTATAAATCATGATAACATTTCTGCCTATAGTGTTTATGAGTTTCTTAAATATAAAGCAAATTCAGCACTTTCAAAGACCTAAAGTGCAAAATTAAAAAGGAAAAAGTAACATTAAAAAAAAAGTCACTTTAATTATCATTATAGCATTAAAAAAAAAGTCACTTTAATTATCATTATAGCATTTAGTATTGTTAACTTAATTGAAGGGCAATTTCCAGCTTAGAGAATAAGAAAAACATAAAAAATGATTTTGATGAAATCCCCTCTAATTAGTTTTAAGATAAATCAAACTTTACTACTTACTGTGTGTTTATCCTTATCTGGGAGGTTAAAAAAAAAAATCCACTTTGTCATTATCTATGACTGCATTATAAATAAAACTTAGAATAATAAAGCTTTTTTTCTCTTTGTTTTGTCAAAGTAAGTTCTGAATTGTTTTGTTGTGAGCTGTTTTATGTACTCCAGGAAATAACTAAATGAGAATTATTTAGTGGAGCCATGTGCTATGTGAAATTGCCAATTGTAAAAAAAAAAAAAAAAAGTCTTTACATCATCAACAGATTTCTTTTTTGTTTAATTAGCCAATATATCTTACATGTATAAGAGGACATACCGTATACTTGTGCTTTCAGGAGAAATAGGTAGTAACATTTTCGTTGTACCTAATAATGACCTGGAATGTCATTATACAAAGTACATAGAAGGAAATAAAGTTTTCTTTTCTAAATGTCAATACCTACAAATAACACTTTTAAAGATATATATATTATTTGCATATAAAGGGGGAATAAATCCATAATATTGTCAAAATACCTTTCCATTTTTAAGAAACTCAGTGAAATATCAGTTATAAAAACAGATAAAAAAGAGGTCATCTCTCCTTTCTCTATATTTTTAATTATTCTTAAAATGTTAACTCTGCTTCATAATATTTTTATGCCAATATTTTTAAGCCAATTTACTCTATTATTTTGCTTATGATTTTGGTAATATTCTCTTTGCAATGTTAAATATCAGTTAATAACTGATGTGTTAAATATAACAAATCAGTGTACATTGCATTTAGTCAAAAACCAATGATGTTTTAGTAAGTATGGCATTGTAATCCTGTTTTAACATTACTCATTTTGATGTGAAAGATTATGAGGTCTAATACCAATATAAAAAGGTATAAAATATTTAAAATAAACATTTATCAATTTTGTAATAGAAATTTTATGTATTTTCATTAAAAAGTTAGAAAATTTCACCAAAGTTCAATAACTTTGGTATGCCTATTTTACCATATATAATCAAATAATTGATTCGGCATGTTTGATAATGTTTGATTTGGTAATGGTTTGATAATCAATATTAATTGTACTAAATGTTAATATTTATTTTATTTTATTATTTTTTTTTTAATGTTGATTTTTGATGGTAAAATAGACCTACCAAAGTTAGTAAAGGATTTTATTTCAAACCATATTTTTAAGCATCAAATACTAATAATAATCAATCTCAAAGCCCTCTCAGCTTACTCCTAAATTCATCTGCAGATAGAGTATTTTCAAGCACTCTGAAGCTTTGACAATTTTTCTACATAGCTATAGAGTGGCGGGAACCCCCAAATGGTTAACATTTACTTTTCCTTAAGTCTAGTGGAGCGGAGATTAAATTCTATTTTAGTAAAACAAATAATGCAAAATACAATCATTGTCCATTTGACTTTAGGATTGATAATCAGAGTGACTGTGAATGATAGATGAACTTGTCATGGAATGATGATGCAAAATAACATCTTACAACAATTGTCATAATAGGGAGGTACTACACATTTCAAAATGATTCTAACATACAACAAAATTTTAAGTTTTCCTTAAAATTTAAATGATGTACAAATCAAATAGTAAAGATCACAAGAGGGTTTCCTAGAGTCACACAGTGAGAGACACTAGACTTGAATCTTGTTCTCACTCTTAATTCAAACTCTCTTCTGTGGGAGGCAGATAGGCTGATCTCTCTGTGGGCACCTGGCCTCAATCCAAAGCAACAGATGGGCCATCCCTGGGGGCTCTTTATCAAGACCATAGAAAGATGGAAAGAGCATGGAGGCCCTAGACAGAGTAAAATCATTGCCACCATCCCTGGTGATGAATCAGCAGGCAGTTGGGGCTAAGCCTTTTAAGCTCCTGATCAGCAGTTGGATTAGGGAAGCTGGTTTTTCTGCCCAGGGGAGACAAAACTTGTTTTCCCCTTCCCTCTTTATAATTACTCTCCGCCACAGTTGACAACTCACTACCTATTTTCCCAATTATCCAGACATTTCCTCTTTACTCAGTCTTCCTAGCGGCTTGGATTCTTTTAATCCTATTTCAAATTTTGATGCCTTTTCATCTTCTCATGAATGCTGTGTCTTGGAGATCAATAAAAGGTTTCTGAGAAGTTGGAGGGCTGCTGTATTGTTTCAATCTGCTGCCTAATGGGAGAGACAGTGTATGGCTCTAACCATACCCAGAATTTATAACTGGGTTAGAGTCTTGTTATTTTCTCTTAGCATCATCTCCTCTGTTGACTCCCAACCCAGGTGTGGACCCTCAGGGAACCTGGATATTCTTCCTCACACTCAACGGAGTGAGTGTTGATATAGTAAAAAGAAACCCAAGGACATATATAGGCTTTGCTCATCTCTATACATTTCTAAAAGCCTATCCCAGAGCCTAGTCCAGGGTAAACATTTATCAAACAAAAAATGAATGAATGAATAATGATTGATCATAACATATGCCTGTTGATTTAAACAGAAGAACACTGGCTCTCTTATTGAATCTACCTATTATAATACATATGTCATGAGAAAAGTCCTCAAAGTGGCACATTGCAAAGAACTGATAGTATTATATTCTAATTAATCACATTTAGTAGGTCTTTGAATTATCTTTCTCAGAACTTGAAAACACAAAACATCCAGATATTCTTAAACATTAAATTATTTAATTAAATAATATGAACTGCATTCTCCAATAATATTTTGTATGCTGTAATGACATCCATTTTATAGTATATTGATATTTGCAGAGTACTGTATTATTGTAATTTTTATCCTTGTTAATATTCTTATTTTTTTTTAAGGAATGATGAAAGTAAACTTTACAAAATAAAAATAGGCAAAATGCAACCCAACCATAAGTTCTCTGTTTCAGTTGACTGTTTTTCATCTACGCTATATACAAGTATATGTAAAATTTGTATCTATAAAACTATTGATTTCTCTTTGACTTTCAAGGTAACTTCAATACATATGAGATATATATTTAATTCCTACTTTTGATTTACAAGTTGTCTATTGTGTCATCTTTGACCGCAAAGATCCAATGAAACATGTCAGATGCTTGCCATGTAGGTTGGTCTAGGAATTCTTCATATATTAATGTCGGTACCTAAAAAAAGAATGTGGCCAACATTAAGATTTGAGAATTGCCAAAATATGACCTAGTAGAAAACAATTAAGTATGAATTATAAGTTCCATAATAAAGGAAGCTCCACTAATCAAAATTCTCTCTTATAAAAGATGCCATACAATTCTACATGGGTTAGGATTTTTAGAACTAAAATTGTAAGGTAATTTTGAAATATAATATGCCTGAAGGATATCTTAGAATATTCTTGTGTTTTCTGTACAAGCACATCAAGTTGTATTAAAAGGCAAAAAAAAAAAAAAAAAAAAAATCAGAAATAGGCTGAATATGCTTTTACAAATGTATGTAATTAGTAGTATTCTAACATAGTGAAAACATATAACTGAAGAACACAAATTTTCCTTTGAAGACATATTCAACTTTATAATATAATTTTCCAAAACAGAAAACAATTATGTATGCAGGTACATTTTTACTTTTTATTTTAAAAAACATCAATGAAGTGTTTTTTCTTTTTTCTTTTTTTGAATAATAAATACTAAAAATACTAAATACTAAATACTTATGTACTTATTAAAAATTGGCATCATGTAAACATATAGACTGTTGATTCTTCCTGCTGCCTCATTAGTGTTTAGATGGTAACTTCTTCATGTTAAGTAGCAACCTTTCTAAGGCATTAAAAAAAAGTCTAAGAAATTAATAAAAACACTAAAGCTTCCAAGATTTCTGTCTGTAAATTTATTTTTAATATTTTTACTAAAATATTTCTTATATATGACAATTCAAAAATATAGATAAAAAAGTTCAATTCCAACTAAAACTAGGTCACCCTAAAGGAAAAGCTTTTCAGAACCCCATTAAAAAGCTGATAAGAGTATTTAAACAAATTTTAACATTTAGAGAAATTCATTACAATGACAAAAGATCCATTTTTCTCTTGTTTAACATTTGTTAAGAAGTCAGGATGAGTAAATAGAATGAAATGTTCAAGGAAAGAGAAAATTAATGGATGAGAAAGGAATGAGTGTTCATTCAATTAGTGAAGAATATTCAGTTATCTAGAAATAATATAAAAAGCATTTGAGATTTAGAGGTTATCAACAAAATTCATTGTTCTGTTTTAGCAATGTGGAAGGGTAGCCATACATCACTAAACCCCAGGGTTTAGAATAGCACTTACCATAAATGAAGAATAAAGTGATGTGAATATTCAAAACAGAGATTATGTGTGATTAGGAAACCAACAAAACTTCAAGAAAAGAGAGTCGTAGAGATGGTTCTTGAAATACTAATATACTGTTAATGAGTGACCATCGATCTTTTAGGTTAGGTGGGTGGCAGGAGCAAATGCCTGCTGTCAGGTATTTTTGGTGGAGCTCACCTGGAGGGGTATAATGGACCTAGGACAAGTCAAACATTTTGAGATAGACCATAATTGCCTCGAGGACAAGAATTAAGTTACACCATTTTCTTCAGTCAGTGGGAGAAACAAACCAGACATTTTCTTTGTCATCTGGAAATATCATTGCATGAAGCTCTCTATAGGGCCACCCAGCTGAGACTGGGCATTCTCTTTTCCTTCATATTTTTACACAGTACCATTTGAGAGTTTACAAATAAAAATAAAGATACATTTAGTATTACTTTTTAGGAGCCTGACCAAGTTCATATATCAAATAGGTTGCCAAAACTGCTTAGCAATGCCTTCCTCACCTTTAATTCATTGGTTCCTGACTGCTCCACACAACTATTACACACCTGTAGTCTGCTCAAAATACAGCCTCATTTCCTTTTCCATTATATTGAGATAACTACACCATGTACTTTACTGTGAAGACTAATTTCTTATTATAAAATTATTTTTTCAAATTTTCTTTCTTAACATTTTCTTTGACTTCTTTCCCATTGTTTTCTGTTCTCTTCCACATTTACAAGGTAGTGATTCACCCCTACTCTTCAAGGGTCTCTTCCTACCTACTCAGTATTCCACGTCCTTCTAAACCTGATTTCCTCTCTTACGTATCTTTTGATACTCAATTTGCAACTACTTCTATGAATGAGAAAGACTAACCCAAAGAATATTTTATTTGTAGAAATACTTTCTTTCAAACTATGTTTTATTCTATTTTGAACCTTTCTAATTATTTCATGAAACTTTATGTTGTTTCTGCCTACACTATCTCAAAAAGCTATGATACTCTGTCACTCAACCAAATGTCATTTTTAGTGATCATTCTGTCCAGTCTATGTTATGTCATCTGTGAATTACATTTAAAATAAAAATCACTCTTTGATCACAGTTTAGGAAACTACATTTCACCTGTTATTCAATCTAGGAATCTTTATTTTTACTGCATAATGTTGACAACATGAGTCTTTCTAATAACTGTGACAGTTTAAAGTTGTGAAATGTAAGTCCAAGAGAATTAACTGTGCAGTACTTCATAAATATTTTAGACATGGCTTCTTTTATAAGAATTCTATCCTTTTGCCATATTAATGTCCTTATGTTAAAGGTTAGTTGACTAACTAAAGGTTGGATGAGTATTGGGATTCAGGAAAAATACGTACAAATTTTTGTTTCATCATTTATTTGCTGGACAAATTAATCTTGTTGTGTAACATTAAATTTTACAATTGTGATGATTAAGGCAAAAAGTGCTGACAAAGTTAAATGGATTAATTACTTTCATAAATTTTTTTCTTAGCTCTTCTGTTTTCCATTGATTTCCTAATTGCATTTACAAAATCAACTGCAGGACTCTCTACATCTACTAATGTCAAGCATCCCCAAAACCTCCCTTGGTGCCTCTTCTGTATCACTTTTTCTTTGCTAGACATAGTTAGTTGTTTAATTAGCAGATGCCTTTTTAACATCTACTTGCAATTTCATTCCTTATTGATGGGAAATCTGTGAAAGAACAGTTACATTGTTTTTATTCATTTTAACTTAATCAAAATCTTGAGGTGAGTATAGCAATTCAAAATTTAACATCACAGCACATCTGAAGAGAACTTCAAGGAATTTTTACATTGAAATAAATCCAAGCAAAGATGGTAGTACCAAAGAATCTGAACTACCTTATTTAATTCCTATTCATGTCCTTACTCCACCAAAGTTGTGCAACATAATCCAAAATATTTTTAAAAGTTTAAATTAACCAAAATAGAGATAAACTTGAGTCTTCAGTTTCAAGGATTTGTAGAAAAACTTCAAATCCAGCATTAAACATACTCAGTGAATGAAGCTTATTTAAATGATTAGAAAAAACCAATTCACTGACTTGTAAATAAGTAACAGGTTTTTTTTTTTTTTCTGTTTATCTTCTGAGGTAGTAAAAACCATTTTTTGCAAGGCATACATAAAACCAAAATATTTGCCTTCCAGAATAAAGGAATCTTCTCTAGGTTTAGCATATCAGTGGTTTTTAGATTTTCTGCTTCACAAACACTAATTGTGTGGAAGCTGTGTTGATCAAGCTTCTTTTTCTGTAAGCAGTTTGTTCATCTATAAAAAGAATGATCTTGAGTTAAGTCACCAAGTAGTGTGTGGCTCTGAATGAACACAGGCTTTAAATTTTTAAGTTAATCTAATGTCAAGAACCAAGGGAAAAGAAATAAGAAGATGAATAAAAAAATCATTAATGTACCTTGTGGTTAAATATGGAGATTGAGCTTTATGTTTAGAAATGTTATAACTAAAAGGATACTTACAAAATTGCCAGTGTCATCTCATTTTTTGAAGCAGAAACCTGGGACCACCAAAGGATTAAACAACTCATCAAATGTCATACATTTAATATTAAAAAACAAACAAACTTAGAACTAGCAGTTATATCCCCAGGTTTATTCTTGGTGTTTCCACATCATGTAACAACTTCTACCCCCAGTTAGCTGAGAAGTTTTATTTATTTTGATTGATACATAAAACAGTTGAAAGAAGCCATGTTTTACAATCTATGTAAAGATTCCTTTTCTCAGGATTTCATCTCTTCACATTCTTCCTTGAGTTTAACAATCTCATGGCACCATATTTTAACTATTTTAAGTCAAACAATTTATTTAATTTCTTATGAAGTGAATGCCTTAGAAAGTCCTATGATTGGCTTTGAATGTTCCCTACAAAGCTCAGGTAGAAGTTGCCCATGTTATAAGAATATCAGGAGGTGGGGCCTTTAACCTAGTAAGTCAAGAAGGGGCCCCCCTCACAAATGGATTAATACTGTTATCATCAGAGTGGCTTGCTGATAAAAAGGATGGGTTTGTCTGCTCCCTCCCTTGCAGTCTGTCTCTCTGGCAAGCTCACTTGCCCTTGTGTCACCTTATGATACAGCATAAAGGCCCTTGCTGAATGCTGGAGGCATGCTCTTGGAATTGTCAGTCTCCAGAAAAGAGGAACAGATTTATTTCTCTTATAAATTAGTCTATAGTAGTGTTAAAACAGAGAATTGGTTCTGTCTGAACTAAGAAAGGAAAAAGTGATCTAATGCAGGCCAATAAAATGTGAGAAAAAACTTGCTGGGATCATAAGAATTTGGGAAACATTTTCTTACTCTTAAAAAGTCTGGTCTATTTTTTAAATATTGTAATTGTGTTTATGAAAACGTGTGTTATTTCAGAATACATCTTGTTACCTTAAGGAGAGATGAATAGCATTAAGATAACAGAAAAAGATAGAGAATTCCCTGGTGTTTGATGGTAGCATAGAGCCACAAAACCTGATAAAATCCAGAGCTTGGCTATTTCATAACCTTATTTAAAGAGAATAAATGTTTAAATGTTTCTGAAAAAGTCACTAAGTTGGGTTTTTTTTGTGGTGAACAAATTTATCTCAACTGACGCTGGCTAGCAAAATCCATAAAGGAAGAAAAATGCAAGAGATTACGATGATCAAAAAAATTACATACAAAAAGACTGGAGCATGAAGAGAAACCAGGACAATTATGATAGACTAAGAAGGAGAAAATACTAAACAATTTATATACAAAAGAATTTTTTTCTTTTTTAAAATTTCAAATTATTATGGGTGTACATACAAATTAGTTACATAGTTTGCCTTTGAAAGTTTAAAGTTTTAGTTGTAGTTGTGTCCTTCACCCAGGCCTTGTGCAATATACTCAGGCAGTATTCCTGTTAGGTGAAAATTCACCCATCCTTTGCTTCCTCTCCCCCCAACTTGAACTTCATTGTATTATTCTCACATGTGGGCATTATGGTGCTGATCTACTAGCTCCAATTTAGTACAGAGTACATGTGATACTTGTTCTTCCATTCTTTTGATATTTCACTTAAGAGAATGGTCCCCAGCTCCATCAGATTATTCAAAAGATATAAGATCTTCATTTTTTTCTTGTTATTGAGTAATATTCCATAGTAAACATAATACCACAATTTATTAATCCATTCGTGTATTGAGGGGCACTTGAGTTGTTTCCACTACTTTGCAATTGTGAATTGTGCTTCTATGAACAGTCAAGTGCAAGTGTCTTTATGATAATGTACCTTTTTTTTTTTTTCCATAGAGTAAATACCCAGTAGTAGGATTGCAGATCAAATGGTGGGTCTACTTTTACTTTGTTGCAATTAGGTACAAGTTTTTTTGAAGTTTTTATAGAATTCTGGTATGAAACCATCTAGTCCAGGATATTATTTTTGTTGGAAGATTTTTTTATTGTTTCAATTTTGGTGCTTGATATTGGTCCATCCAAGAATTCTATTTCTTCCTGGTAGAGTCCAGACAGATGGTGTAATTTCAGGAATTTGTCCATTTCCTCTATGTTTTCAAATTTCTGTTTGTAGAGATTGTTGTAGTATTCAGTGACAATATTTTATATTTCCATGGTATCTACTGTTATTTCTTCTTTTTTCATTTTTGAGATTATCAGAAGTCTTACTTCTTTGCTTTTGGTTAATGTGGCCAAAGGCTTATCAATTATTTTTATCTATTCAAAGAACAAATTTTTTGCTTCATTAACTTTCTGAATGGTTCTTTTGTTCTTGATATCATTTAGTTCTGATCTGATGTTGGTTATTTCTTTTCTTCTTTTGGGTTTGGAATTGGATTTCTCCTCTTTTTCCAGTTGCTTGAGACAATTAATTGGATTTGTGATTTATGCTCTTTCTGATTTAGGAACGTGGAAATTTTCTTCTTAGGACTGCTGGGTGGTGTCCTGCAAGTTTTGATTGTTTGTGGCCCCATTGGCATTTTGTTTAAGGAACCTATTGATTTCTGTCTTTGTCTCCTCCTTGAGCCAGCTATCACTGAGCAAAAAATTGTTTTGTTCCAATGATTTTGTGTGGGATGAGTGTTTCTGTTAAAGTTGAGTTGAAATTTTATTCCTTTGTAGTCTGTAAAGACACAGTATAATTTTTTTTTAATTGGTTCAGGCTTGTTTTATGACCTGTGATATAATACATGAGCCAACGAAAGGAACACATATTCAGCAGTATTGGGGATGTATCAGCAGTATCTGTAGATGTTCTGTTAAGGTCATTGGCTCTACAATTGTGCTTAAGTCCAAAAAGTCTTTCTTTAATTTCTGCTTGGAGGATCTGTCCAATTTTATTGATGAGATATTGAAGTCTCCAGTTATAAGGGTGTTATCATTTTGTTAAGATCAAGTAGAATTGGCTCTATAAATGTGGGAGCACCTAATTTGAGTAAACAAATATTTAGGATCTATATGTCTTCTCATATTGTTCCTTTTACTAGGTGTATAATATACATCTTTGTCTTTATTTTTGTTACTTTAAAGTTTATGGTATCTGCAATGATAATTGTAGCCCTTGCTTTCTTTTGGCTTCAATTTGCATGAAATATTGTTTTTCATCTTGAGTCTTCATGTGTCATTGGAGTTTAGGTGCAGTTCCTGAAAACAGCAGACACTAGGCTGGTGATTTTTTTTTTTTTTTTAATCGAATTAGTCTGTGTTTCTTCAGTAGGGGGTGGGGGATAAAGCCATTCAGATTTGTTGAGAAAATAGATAAGTAGGATGGATTTAGGATTGTCCTGTTGTGTGGGACTCTGTTAGTTTGTTTTATCGCTTGGGCTATTGTGGTAGCTAGGCTTAGCCTTTTAACTTTAGTTAGTTTTACTTTGTTGAGAATCCATCCTGTTTATTTGTGTAAAGAAAGGTCCGAGTACTTCCTGAAGGGGTAGTCTAGTAGTGGCTAATTTCTTCAAGGTTTTCTTGTCAAGAAAAGATTTGATTTCTCCATCAAATATGATGTATGTATGTAGATTTTGCATCTTGTAACTTTATCAATTCTAAGAATCTCTAAGTCTTTCTCTTTATAAGATCATGTCATTTGCGAGAGAAAATTTCACTTTCCCTTTTTTAATCTGAATGCCTTTTACAATGTAAATCTACAATCTACTGCAACTTTACAATTACATATGCTTTAAAACAACTTATTAATGACTGTATACTTAAAATTATTTAAAAGGTAGTATTTAAAATTATTTTAGAATAAGAGCAAAAATGAGTTTCTATGGCTTCTACAGCCACAATATTCTTATATATCTAACAAAATGTGCAGTGAAATTTCTCCACATTTTGTAATTAATGCTCATGTTTCTCAGTTTCAAACACATTGCACAATCATTTTCTTTTTTGTCATTTAATTTTAAATGTGTTGAATCTCACAGCTTGTCTCATCACAATGCCAAATTAACCATTCTAAAAGGAGTAAGAACATGAAGCCATGAATAGGCATTTTTTTTTTTAAAGGGAATAATGTTGCTTATACTTCAAAGCCACTCATCAAAATACTTGTTTCAAACCAGTATATTTTGTATGGTAAAGTAATGCTTTACTTTCATATTGATTTTTCTCTTCCCCCCCCCCCTTAGGAATGACTTTAACTGTATTCTATGAGAAAGTGAATATTATGTCAGTATGCCTTAAAAATGGAGGAAACTTATCAATTTGTACGGAGTAGAACTTTTTAGAAATCATACAACAGCATGAGCTCAGAGGTTATTAAAGGTCATACCTTTATTCTGTAAATAAAGTTCATTATTCCCTTTAGATTTTAATACTTTCATATCTTCTCAGTTTAAATTTTGAATCATCACAGTGAAGTACAGAAAATGTTCAAAAATATGAGACCTCAAGACAACCACTAACTAGTTGTAGGACAACTGCAGTCACTTAAAATTTCAGTGTTTTATTTTTGTGTTGGGTAATTTAAAGCGTTTGGGCATAATAGCTTTTGAATTTCCATTCAGTTTTTCAGTTTTCTCGTATTGTCTTTCTAATCATTTACAACTTTCAGTAAAATATTGTTCATAGTCACACATATATACTTGTATTGCTATGAAAGTTTTCAGACTGTGTTATGGTTCCTTATTTTACTTCTAAGAAACACAGTTCACAGTGTCCTTTCTGATTCACCCTTGCAAGTTTCAACTTGTTTGACTTCTTGGACTTACTGAGTTCCTGGAAAGGCTTTATTTATTTCTATTCACACGAATTTTATATTTCTTGATTTTTGTGTATCTCAAAATTTCATAATGACCCAGACATGTATATGCATTTACACATAGATTGTGTATGCATGTATATTATTTGTGAGTTTTTGAAAGCTTATATGAGATCCCGTTTTTATGTAAAATTACAAACAGTTCTACTAATTAACATTTCATAAATCTTTGGAGATACGTTTTCCTCAATTATATTCCACCCTGGGAATAAGCGAAGAGTATAATGTTCCAAAGTTACTTGAATCAATTTATTTTTTTCCTGCATTGGTTGATTTTTCAAAGTGAAAGTTAGGTCCATTGTTATCATTTTACATTCATATATACTCTTTGCTTTTTAGTTTTAGTTTTATATTTTGATTGTAGTGAATGTTATCTTTTTCTTTTGCTAGGTTGAAGTGCTGATTCATTTAATTGGTAGTATCTGGGATTTGGTTTGGTTTTATTTTTGTCATGATTGAAGTCTCTTAGTTTCTTTCACAGCCTTCCTTCTTTCCCTTCATTCAGTACCACACATACATAGGCTGCTTTGTCTCCAAAGTAGATCTCTTTTTTGCCCAGAAGCTATACCTTTCCAATATCGCTGTTTGTTCCTCACATTTTCAAACCCAGTTTCTCAAAAAACACAGGGCACTCAATTTTTCTTCCTGGAATTTCAGAAGTTGCCACCTTGCAGGAGTTCTCAGCATACCTGGCAGGAGAGCAGCAAAAGAGAGGCTGTTTAAGGTGCCAAGAACAGAGAGGGCCTGCGGCAAACCATTGGCCAGAATTCCATGGGAGACCTTCAAATTTTCCTGTGCCTAAGTACATCTGCAGCATATTTTAAAATCCTTCACCATAAGCAGTGTAATGTTACATACATGTTGCTTTAAGCTACAGTGAAGGTTTCGTTAATTACTCTAATCACAAACTGAAACCCCAGGAGTGGTCAGCAGACACTCCTATGTTCACAGCCAATGTGAATATATCCCTTCTGTTATCTAAATCTCCGTCAATGCTAAAAAACATCTATCACTGCCATAATAAATGTAAGAAGTTGAGTCTTATCCTGGAAAAAGGTAAAATTCAAAATAACTTGTTTGATGAGGATGATTTGAAAATCAACCCAGATCTGTATCCTGTACCCTTAAGGATAACAACTGTACTCCACCCTTAAAGGAACCTGTGTCCAATCAGAGACAGAAAATTTCTGCTTTTCTGATGCCAACTAAAGGACAAAGGATTCTGCCTCTGGATATTGCTGTTTTCAAGTAAACATTTTATGCAAAGAGATAGTTGGGGCACCTGAAAGAACATGAAGTGAGAATTTCATCAACCTTACAGAATAGTTTTTTATAAATATATTTTAGCCTGTTTGCTAATACATAGGATTTTTAAAAAAATACAATGCACTGATTCACTGGACTAAAAACTTGTTCTTTGTATTACCACTCATGATAGGATGCACTGTATTATTTATGTTTCTATTTTAAATATTTTAATACTTAATACATAATTATGATTATAACATCAGTTATCTGAAATATATTTAAAGAGTAAAAATACCTAAGTTTTATGAGGTAAGTGTTAATTAACTTTCAAAATACTTTTGGTTATATTGTTTAACTCGTTTTATAAGCAAGGGGTGTAAGAATTAGACATGGAAGGAAGTTTCTCAGGGCAACATAGCAATATAAAAATATCTTATATTATCTGGTGAGATACAAGTGCATTAGGTAATTAGGTAATGGAGTCTGAATAATATCAGTATTTATTCGCAGTCATCAAGTAGTACAAGTACCTGGGATAAATGGATTTGCTCTGCTGTGCCACAGGAAGCAGTAAAGTCCAGAAATAACATCTGATCCCATGTGTATCCATCTGTTCACATAAAAAGAACTATACTGTAAAAGTATCACAAGGTTACTGACATGATTTCCCCCCAAATACCCTTTGCCCCTGTAACCATTCCAGCATATCTTCTTCTTTCCATGATTTGCACAACCTGCTTCTGTTCTTCCATTCTTGATTCTTATTCATTCCTGTGAAAATCTCCCCCTCTAATCAGACACTAATGTTGACCCTACCTTAGAGACCACCTTAACCATATGTAGAGTTTCAGCATTCTCTGAATACAACTCCCCCTTTTCCTTTGTCTTTTCTAATCTTTTCTCAATTTTAGCTTAAGCCCTGCTTCCTTAGTCACAGACATGTCATGTTCTTCTAACTTTTTTTCTTTTTTTTTTTTTTTAATAAGATAATGTCTTAAATATCATTATTTGTTGTGTTGATCTCAGGTGTTTGGCACTTTACAATTTCACAAAAATAGTAGGTGAAGAACATAAAGTTGAATTCAGTGATGAATTTTGTAATCCTAATAATCAAGTTATTTTTGAGATTTCAGTGGAGCACAAGAAATTACAAAGGGAGAATCAGACATCTCATTTTCCAGGATATGTGTGATCGCCCTTTAAGCAGCCCCAAAATAAGTGCATTTTAGGTTAACTTCAATTCAGTCACAGGACTTGGTGTGTCCCAAATATAATTTTGTACAAAAAGGATTATGCTCATCATTTCTTATGTGTTATCTTTATTGTTCTATAAAATGTAATTTATAAAAATCAATGTATAAAATATTATTAATTATATCAATAATATGAAAAGTTATAAATCAAATGTTTTTCCTAGTTCATGATATTTGCATATACTTTGGCAATGCGTTTTGTAAATATCAGAAAAGCATTTATTATTCATCTATCATAAAGAAAGCATAAAATACAAGCTGCTGCAAATGATTAAAATTAGGCATTTAGGTCATAGAATTATATCTCAGTATTGGGCCTGACCCTATGTGTCATGAAGATTTATCATGGAATTTTTCATTTATACCATCCTCAGATAAATAGCATATAATTATAAAATGTATTTTCTATCATCACAAAAAATAGTGATTTTTTAAAATGGGTTTTAATTGGTATTAAAAATGTCATTTGGGGACATCATGTCATCAAATTGCCTGATGTTACCAAGTGAGTTAACAGTGTGATAGCTGTTTCAGAAGACACTCTGACTCCCTGATGAATGATACATCACTGTGTTAATTTGAGAAGGCTTACATAAGGTCTTACACTTTATCTGGAAACTGTTTTTTCATTTTTATTCAAGTAATTCTAAAATGCTTTCTTTTCTAGTTATTTGCCTGCTATAAATTCTTGATTTTGATTAAATTGAAAATTTACTGCTAAAGACTTAATGGTAGTTCAACATTCCCCAAATAATTAGAATAACAATTGATTAAATAATTGAGTGGGGGTACATATTGCATATACAATATAAAACACTAAATCTGTAATTTCATTTTCATTAAGTAAATCAGAATAGTTTCTCAAGGTCTGGATTCAAATGAATACACTTCCTCAAGCCTCAGAATATACCTCCCTAGTGAGGCAATGATTCAGTTATCCTTACATAGAAATAATAAGGAAGAGACTGTCACTTTCTAATGTATTTTTATGTGTTTTTAATTCACTCCCCTGTATTAGAAAAAAATTAAGTAAATTATAGTTTAAGTATTTAAAATACTTTATGGATTATACAGAAGATGGTGGAGACAGCTTAGAATTCATAATTGTCTGACTCTGAAGCCAATGAGTCTACTTGTCCCTACTACACAGCCAATATCATTATCACCATAAATGTGTTAAGAATACTATTAAGTGGAGTAATGAGAAATGCTAACTTACATGAAGATGAAAATGAAATAAAGTACCAGTATTTACCATGTCCCTTAGACAGCTTGGGTCCCCTTTATTGTTCAGTTCAAAGAATTTTTTGATTTCCATTTTAGTTTCATTCTTGACCCAATAATCATTCAACAGCAGACTGTTTAATTTTCATGACTTTGGCATTTTAATTTGCTTAACCTGTTAAGTTCTCTAATCATTTCCATTATACTTAAAGTATTGTGGGATTCTTTATGCTATCAATAACAATTTTAGTAATTAAAATTATAAAAAAATACTTGCTTTACTTTCACTTCAATTTCTTCTGTTAGGATCAAAGAAATAATATATTAATAAGGGAAAATAGTACACATAAGAATAATAGTCACCTTTAATAAAGCTTCTCTCTTTGTTCTGTTATGTTTCCATCTGTAATAGGTATACATATAGAAAATGCTGGAATAAATTTAATCTAATTGTAATCATGAGTTGGATTTGAAATTTGGGATTTATAATGACTTTAACATTTTTCTCTGGAGTTATTTTTAATGATCATAATGAGATCGGTGCTGAAAATTTACCATTTTATATTAAACATTCAGTGTTCAATGAAGTTAAGTATTTAAGGACCAGCACTTAAACTTTTAAAATATTCTCAGCAAATTGATATTAAAAAAATGTGAAAGTGTATTTGGAAGAAAACAGTAGGAGTGTGGTAGACCAGTCCTTTGATAAGGAGATTAGGGTAGGTGTGAACCACAAGCTTAATTAGATATCTCAGCTGATGCCAAGAATAGAGATGGCATTATCCAGCAGAAACACTAACAGCTAGAATTAAAGGAAATAAAGAAAATGAAACATAATGAAGGAAGGCAATAAATGTATACTATTTTAAAAGGAAAGGGAAGAAGGACCCCTGAAGGTGATTGAGAAGGCATCAGGGACGTCATTTATTTTTTGACAGAACAGAGGCTTCCATGAGTGCTTGGGAGGTAGCCCACCCAACCAGGCTGCAAGAGATGACCCTGGCCCAGAAGAGTGTTAATATGAGTGAGGATACTACAGATTTCCAACAGCATGGACAGAATCCTACTGAGATGTGTGGATAACATTGCTAGTCCAGAGGCTCTGACAAGCAGAGTATTAAGGCACAGAGATTATTCTTGAGCCTTCAGATACTACAGAGTTTTCCTTGCTGATTTTTAGATATGCTTAGGAGCCATGACTTGCTCCTTTTCTATTTAACCGATTTATAATGGAAATGTCTCTCCTATGCCTGTTCTACAATTGTATTTTGGAAGCACATAACTTGTTTGGTATCACAGGTTCACAGATGAAAAGAAATTTTGCCTCAAGATAAATTTTACTTCAAATATTATCCATGCCTGTTTTAGATGATAGTAAGATGATACTTTGAAATTTAAAGTCTAGAGTTGATACTGGAATCAGTTAAGTTATATGACTATGAGGGTTGTTGGCACAGAATAAATGTATTTTGCATGCAAGGACATAAGTTTGGGAAGCATAAAACTTGAAGTGAAAAGTTATAGACAATATTTATTTCCCCTCAAATTCAAGCATCAGTATTAGGGGATGAGGTCTTTGGAAAGTAATTAGGTTCTAGGGTGGAGGTCATAACAAGAGACATGAGAGCTCCCTGTTGTCTACCTTGTGAGAATATGGGGAGAAGATGTCTATACATAAGCCAGAAAGTGTGTCTTTGCTATACAGTATATCCCCCCTCCCTGTGATCTTGGACTCTTCAGGCTCTACAACTGTGAAAACTAAATTTATATGGTTGAAGCCATCCAATCTATGACAATTTGTTATAGCAATCCAAAGAAACTAAGACATATAATAATATCTGTGTTTTTTCTTTTTGCATTTTCCTGAAGAGATACATTTTCATATATAATTTTTATATCATTTTTATTTTCATTTTAAAGACTCTACCATGTACTCATGAACTTATTGAACATTTTGGGTCATTAAATATGAAATGTCCGATTTTGAATCCAAAGCATAGTACAAATGAGTGTAATATAAAACACATAGCAAAAGGCCACCAAGGTCACAAACAACATTGAGAACACTGATAATAGAAGAACTTTTTTTGCAGGTAAAAATTATTTAACATTTTTTTCTTCAGGGGAAAAGCAATCCCATCTTTTTCTGCTTAGTATTTTGGGAATTTACTGACCTATTTTTTACTGCTCTCTGTATATTAAAATATTTATGAACATACAAATAATATCGTTTTAAATTAATATCTTTATCCAAACAATAAATCTTAAATTTTTGTGATTATTTAAATTTATTAGAAATTCATAGAAACATTAATAAAGTGGTTAATAATATATCTGGCCAACTTAGTCAGGCATAATAAAATTGGTATTATTTTCAACACAAATCTGTACAAGCCCTTCACAGATTCCCTCAGTGATTGCTTGGCTATAAAATTCCTTATTTCTCCCATGTATAGAAAACTTAATTTTACAGAATACATGCTTCTGGGATGGCCACTATTATGTTTTAGAAGACTGAGGATGGGTCCCCAATCACATATGGCTTGTACAGTTTCAGTTGGAAAGTCTGCAATTAGTCTGATTAGTTTTCCCTTGTAAGTTACCTACTGTTTTTGCCTTACAGATCATAGGATGGCCTCTTGTTAATTTGGGCAAACTAATGATAATGCTTCATGGTGATCACCTCTTATTTTACTCTTTTTTTTTTTTTTATTTGTTTGTTTGTTTTTGGAGACAGAGTCTCATTCTGTGGCCCTCTGTAGAGTGATATGGCCTCACAGCTCACAGTAACCTGAAACTAGGCTTAAACTATTCTCTTGCCTCTGCCTTCAAAGTCACTGGGACCACAGGCACCGACCACAACACCCGGCTGTTTTTTTTTTTTTTTTTTTTTTTTTTTTTTGTAGTTGTCATTGTTGTCCAGCATGCCCAGCCTGGGTTTGAACATGACAGCCCTGGTGTATGTGGCCAGAGCCCTAACCACTGAGTGACAGGAGTGAGCCAATCACTTCTTTACAATGAATTTCCCAGGCATCCTTTGTGCTTCTTGCACTTGAATATCTAGATTTCTAAAAAGACCAGGGAAATTTTCTTCAATATTTCCTTCAAATAAATTATCTAACCTTTGAGTATTTTCTTCTTTACCCTCCAGGATGCCTATGATTCTTATGCTTGGCCTCTTAGCATAGTTTCACATTTCTTAGAGCCTTTGTTCATTATTTTAATTCTCATATCAGACAACCCAGACTTTACATCAACAAAAGTAAAAAACAAACAAACAACAACAACAACAAAAAAAAGATAGTCACCATATAATGATGAAGGGAATAATTAAACAAGAAGACTTATCATAAGCATTTATACACCCAACTCAGGAATGTTCAGATTCTTAAGGCAAACTTTAATTGAACTAAACAAAATGATACACAACAAGAAAATCTCTCTCCCTGTCTCTCTCTCAAGTGTGTGTAGATACACACACACACACACACATATCAAATATATATTTGGGGGTTAAAGGAAAGAGACAAAAAGGCTTCCTAAAAGAGTCTGTGTTCAATAAGAATTAAAGTAAGTAAACTTTATCCTCTAATAGTTTCCAAAGCATGGTTTTTTAACCAAAAACAAAATAAAACAAACCACATCAATAAATTAATTCATATGCAACTTAAAATTGAGAAAATATATGAGAAATGGCTCAATGATAAGTGCATTTAACATATATATTCAATATATATTTGTATTATATTGCATTTTTCTTAATTTATATGTGATCAAGAATCAGAAATACATTAAATATATATTGATGTAGAAAAATATCTACAAGAAAAAGTATACTATGTAGAGGAAGACAGAAACATTCTTATGTATAAATTTTGTAAACTGTGAACCTTTAATTTCTGAGATAGGCTTACTAGGGTCAACTCTTTGGCAAATGCAAATAAGCTAAAGGATGAATTGATTCATGAATTAATTTACTGATTTGACATTATGACACTTTTTTTTTATTTTGTCCTCTTGATTTAAGCAGTCTGAAATGTGTAACACTAAAAACTAATACATTTTACATTATACTTAGTCAACTGGAGATACATGATCTTAGCTTTTTAATGCCAAGCCATGAATATAATTTTTTAGTGTTTTTTATAAGAACTAAATCCATTTTGTTATACTAAAATATTTCTTATATCAGTATCCTAAAGTATCTTTTGTTATGATTAATAGCCACTTTAATTGTATATTAAACTATAAAATTATACCAATAGTTTCAAGTTAAAAAAAAATCCTGTTGACCATTTCTTCATTGTTAAAGCCATGGATTTTTATATTTCCATATCTAAATATAAGTAATAAATAATTCCTTTATGTAGTCAATAAGAATTCAAATTCCTAAACACTGCAAGTGCTTATCTCTCTTAATTTAAATTTCCAAATAAATTTTAAGTAAATTAAACTGTAATCATCAAATTATAGTCAATGAAAGTTGGGATTTATTAACGATTTTAGAGGCAGAATTATTTTTCTATCACTTAAAGAATTGCTATTCTTTAACTTTATTATTACATAAATATTTAAGATTCAATTATTTTTTATTATGCTGTAGTATTTTTGTTTTCTTTTCACACACCCACTTAGATAATGATGTCAAAGATTCACAATGCTTTGGGGGATGTCTTCACTTGAATATGGTGAGTATGTTGTTAAGGTCTATTATAAAAAAAATCATAAATAAAAACAAACAAGAGACTTATCAAAGAAATTACAGGACACAGGGTACTACTCTCAACACAGAGTGTGCTTTGTGGAAAGTTTTCTCCACTCCTGTAACTTGCTAATTAAAAAAAAAAAAGTGTGAAAAGTTTGAATGTTTGTTATTGACCTTTACACAGCTTGGGGGCACAGCTGCAGTGATCCTTTAAGACTATAATTACAAAGGAATTGAAAGGCAAGTAAGGTTAGAGCCATTTCCTCTTTTTTTTATAGTAACCTAAATACTGAAAATTATAGTTTATCAATTCAATTTTGCACATGTTGTCTTTAGTACTCACCACAAGTTTTCAAATTTGGTATTATCCATATTTGACAAGTCAGCAAAATGCACAGTGAAAAAGCTTAGCTAACCACTTTGCCCTGGTTGGTGATCTTTATGGCAAGATCTGCATGTTGGTCCACTCTACTCCCCATCACTTGCCAAACATTCTTAGATTTCCTCTCTAGATCAAAGGGCCCTCTTCCTTCCTGTTCAGTAATGAGGTCTTTTATTTTGCATTTTTAAGAATATTATTATTTAATTTGTTCATTCATATTGAATTTGGTCTTTTTGGCTAGAGACCTCTGTACTTGCACACTATTCACTGACTCTAAATCTCAGTAGAAATTTTCTGACTGCAGCTTCTATGAATTACAACATTGAGCTTATCTCTCTCACCCTTCTTTCCTTCCTTTTTTTAATTTTTCAAGTATTATAGGGGTATAAATGTTTTTGGTTACATGGATTGCTTTGGTAATGCTAGAGTCAGAGTTATAAGAGTACCTATCACCCAGACAGTGCTCATTATACCTGTTGGGTAGGTTTTCACCCATCTCCTCCCCTCTTCTCCTCCCTGCTTGATTTTCATTGGGTCTTAGTTCCCTCTATGCACATAGATACTCATTGGGTAGCTCCAATTTAATAGTGAGTGCATGAGGTCTTTGTACATTCTCTAGATACTTAGGATAATGGTCACTAATTTCATCCAAATTGTTGTAAAAAGCATTAACTCATCCTTCATTAAAGCTGAGTAATATTCTATGATGTACATATACCTCATTTTGGTAATCTACTTATAAATTCCTGGGCACTATATTGTAATTATGTTGTAATAAACATTCGAGTGCCATATTTTTGACAAAATGACTTTTCCCTTGGGTGAATACTCACCCAATATTGGGGTTGCGGGATCAATTGATAGGTCTACTTTTAATTCTCTGAGAAAACCTCTATGCTGTTTTTCATAGCTGTACTAATTTGCAGTCCTACCAACAGTAGATAAGCATTCCTTTCTCTCTGCATCTACACCAGATGTAATGTTTTGAATTTTTCAATAAAAAGCATACTAACTAGGGTAAGTTGTTGATAACTCATTTTGCTTTTAATTTGCATTTCTCTGATGATATTGAGCATTTCTTCATATTTATTGGTTATTAGTCTTTCTTCTTTTGAAAAGCTTTTGTTCACGTCTTTTGCTGACTTTTTAATGGAGTCATTTTATTTTTCCTTGATTTGCTGAGTTCTTTGAAGATTCTCTTATTAACCCTTTATAGGATGTGCAACTTGTGAATATTATTTCTGCTATTTGCCATGTCAATTATTTCCTTGGCTATGCAAAAGTTTTTTAATTTTATCAAGTTCCATTTACTTATTTTTATTGTTGCTGTGATTGCCATTAGAGTCTTCTTCATAAATTATTTCCTAAGCCAACATCTGAAAGAATGTTATCAACAGTTTCTTCTAATATTCTTATAGTCTCATGACTTACTTTTAAATCTTTTATCCATCTTAAATTAATTTTCATAAGTTGTGAGATATATGAATCCCCTTTCATTTTCCTGCATATGGCTATTCAGTTTTCCCAGCACCATGTATTGAATAGGGTTTCTTTTATCCACCCACACCCCCAGCATTTCCACCTTGAAGTCTATTCCCACAGATGATGGGACTGGGAAATGTGGCTGTTGGAAGTTAATTAGGATTAGATGATGTCATGAGGGTGGAGTCCTCATAAATGAGATTAGTACCTTTCTAAGAATCTTTGCCAGGTGAGGATACAATAAGAAGTCAGCTATCTGCATCCTGGAAGAGGACTCTAACCAGAACTGACTAGAGTGGCACCCTACTCCTGACTTCCAGACCCAAGAATTGTGAGAAATTAATTTCTGTTTTTTATAAGCCTCTCACTTTACAATACTTTATTATAACAGGTGAAAACAACACAAAAATACATCTTTTTGTTTGGTTTTTTGTTTATTTTGATAAAGTCTCTTGTTTACTAAAAATTATAAAACTGACCTCTCCCAACCTGGTCACATGCAGAATTAATTTTTCCCTCCACTTGCTTCAATTCCACTTTACAAAGCAATATTAGTGGTTATTTTGTATCTGACAATGTCCACTTAGAAAATGAACTCTGAGATCAATCCATGTGCTTTATTTACCAGTATTTTATTCCTCTATAGTGCTGCATATTTTACATTACACAAAAATAGCACACTGGATTTATCTATTTGATTTATTATAGGTATATGGACAGACTTATGGGGTTGATTCCATTTCTTGGTTCCTTATACACAAAATTCTTATGAACATGTGCCTACAAGTTTCTGTATGTATATATCCTCTCATTTTATTGTGTGAATGTCTAGGAGTGAAAAGACAGTATTGTATGGTAAGTGTATAATTTTAAGAAATAAAAAAATTAAATAATTGCCTAAAGTGAAACATCTTATATAACAAGCATTAAGATAGCAGATTACAAATTTTTGCCAACATAACATCAATCTGATAAAATTTAGCCACTCTAATGTATGTATATGACATTTACTGTGATTTTAGTTTGAATTTTCATGATTCTAATTATTTTCATCATCTTATGTTCTTATTTATGATTTGTGTATCTTCTTCTATGCCTTGTTTACTAATATGCATTGTTTGTTTTATTAAATTTGTTTTTTGTCTTACTGATGCAAGTTCTATTTTAGATATGTGAATGATTATTTTTCAAATATATGCTTTTTTTTTCAGGTTTCTTTAATGGAGTCCCAAACAATAAAAATCTTTTTAAAGTTGATTTATCATTTATTGCAATTTTCTTCTTCTTTTTTTAATATGCATGTATGAATTTAGGTTTTACATTTAACATTTTGATTCATTCAAGTTAATATTTGTGTATGGTGAGATATAATGTTTGCTTTTCATATTTTGTTTGGTTAATAATTAAGATAACTATAATTTACAGCACAGATTATTGAAAAGACATCTCATTCTCCTTTTACTTGCCTCTTTTTAATGGCATCTTTGTGAAAACTAATTTGACCACATACGTGTGGGTCTATTAAAGTATGTATTATTGGATACATTAACTATGTATCTAGTAATATATAAAGCTATATAACTTTATAGTTATATAAAGCTATACAACTATTGTTTTAATCATGTTGTGCAAATATTTCATCTTCTTTTAAATTTATTTAACTATTACTGGTCTTTCCTAGGGTGTTTTGTGCTTCTGTAACAGAACATCACTGACAGAGGACAATTTAAAAGGAACAGGAACTTATTGGCTTCCAGTTCTGGAGTCTGAGAAGTCTAACATCAAAGAGCCAGAATTCTATGAGGTCCTTATTTCTATGTCAGCCCATGGCAGAAAGGAAAAACAACAACAACAACAAACAAACAAACAAACAAACAAAAACAACAAAAAAAAACAGAGAGAGCAAGAAACAGACAGATTGACACAGAGAGAGGGGAACTTATCCTCATATAAGGACTTCACTCCTAAGGGAATGGCATTAATTCATTCATTAATAGATTAAAACACCACCATTGTTGACACTACAGTAATACCACATACGTTTAAACTCTCCTGTGCCAATCTCCAACAATCTCTGAAATGTTTTGACAATCTTCCAAATTCTGTCCATTTCTATTCACTCTCCTGCTCACTTAGTTAGTTTCCTTTTATTTTTCTGTTTTTTTTTTTTTTTTTTTTTTGGAATTTTATTTCAAAAGTTTTAGTTTTAATCTGTGAGTGAGGTTAGGGTGTCAGGATCTTTCCTTTTCATGTGAAAATACAATATACTATAAATGCTCTTGTAAGGTAGTTATTACTATTTTTTTAAGTCACGTGAAATTATATTCATTGCTTCAAGACTGCAATTTTTGTCTCTCGAGGCTACTGAACAAGCAGGCAGTGTCAAGTGGGGTCAGCAGCCAATGACTGCTTAAAGAAAGTTATAGCTACATATTCCAAAGCAAATACATTAACAAAACTCAACATTGCCAAAGCGATCAGACATTAGCACTCATTCCCTTTTCTGTCATACAACAGTGATGATGTCAATTATCCTCTCAACCATTATCATAATTATGAATATATTGCTGTGATATTTTTAGCCTTTACATTCTCTACTGGATTTTGGATTTTGTATGTGAGTTGGAATGGAGAAAATAAATTAATTACACTATATTTAATGTGTTAGTGACTGAAAAGTCTATTATCTAGTTGTCTTTATGTTCTCAAGTTTAAAGTCAGACCCCACTCCCCCCCCAAAAAAAAAAAATCCAGAAAACTAGACAGCATCTATTATTAGACATTAGACAAAAGGATTTATAGGACTCCAAATCCTGTGAAAAGGAAAATATATCAGATTGGCTTTATCATTTTCCTATATTTTCATTTGGAGGCATTTTCCAGAATCTTGGCTCAGGCAAGAGAAGCCAAATTAACTCTATAAGTTTTAAAGTGGAAGAAAAAGACATCAGAGTTTATGGAGATGGAGACTACAGGAAATAGCAATGCCAGATTCTATTATGGAAAACAGACTGTCAGAAAAAAAAGGTTTAGAAACCTAACAGAGTGCCTCCTGTGTCATAAGCAAAATGAAATAACACAGAGATAAATGTAAAGCCAACAGTAGTTTAATGTATAAAATGTATGTGGTATAAAAGGCAAGCTAATAAAGTGAAAAACAAAAATAAAGCAGGTCCCAGAATACGCTACTTACAAAATAGATATGGGTTATGTACCAGAAGCCTTATTTGAATATCATGTCAAATCCTCAAAAATACTAATTCATATTTCTTTTCATTGTTCTACTATTTTCTGACTATCTGCTTAACTTTGATAGCAAATAGGATCAACAGGGTGTATTTATTATTATTCTGTCTGTAAATCTATTATCTCAACATAATTGCTATGTAATTATGAATATAATCTTTTTGCTAAAAATAAATGACCTCTACATAAATCCCTCAGAAGTAATTTATAATCAAGTTATGAACATAAAAGAAATAGTGCAAAATATAAAAAAGGAGAGTGAGGAATCACTTTATTAAGTGGATTGATTTTTCATTAATCAGCTTGTTCTTTTCCTGTGCTTTGGCTCATAGACCAGTTGAAGTAAAGAATAAGGGAGTTAATGGCAAGTCGATGTGTTCAAAGTTCATCAGAATTTGAGATACTAATACCGCAGCAGCTAGATTGAAACGTCTTCATAAATTTGAAATATCTGCTTATGACACTGTTTATTCCAATGTTAAAGAAACAGATATATTTATATCTAGGAAATTATCTACACCAATTTAGATGTAGTGGAAAAACAGAAAATCATCTTTTTACCCAGGCATTTCAGATCATCTGACATAAAGGAAAATGTAAAACTGTAATTTTCAAAATATGTGCATATATATTTACCAATATTCATATTATTATATCATCTAAAAACACAAAGTAAGATTTCTAATAGAAAATATATTACTCTTCATTTTAATCATTTTTTAGTTAGGTACTTTAACTTTCTTTAGGTATAAGTTTATACTTTATTATCTTTTGGTTCCTTTGTTTCATTATGTATATTTCTTTACACTTAAAATCCTCTAATTTCAGTCAGATATTCAAATTTGCAATAACAATGGAATATGTACCATACCTACTGTACAGGAGCTATGATGTTGAGTTAGGACAACCTTCTTCCCCTGCTACCCTTATTTACCCTTCACCTTTGGGCCCTGTATCCCCCAAAAAAAGGTTAGAGGCAGTTAAATCAGGTTGAGGACCAAGAATCTAACTATTTTTCTTCACCTCCTTCCATAGCACCAATGACGGGTAAGATTCCCAAAGCCTGGGACAACCTAAGACAGGATATGGAGAGGCTGCACAGTGGATTACATTCATAGTACCCAAAGACGGGTAAGATCACTCTGCGTTCAGTCAACCTAAGACAGGGACCAAATCATTGATGTTTGTATCCCCATGACGGGTAAGACTGAAACTGCAAGAGCAGGCAACCTAAGACAGGGGCTATGTTTTTCCACCATAC
>CAUYPK010131845.1:0-19350 GCA_963574355.1 Loris lydekkerianus
TGAACAGCATCAATGTATAGAGTACAAAATTCTCCATCGATCAGTATATACCACAACACAGTAGAATAAATATTTATTGAGATATGGAGCTACAAAAACACATGACATTAAAACAAACAAAACTTTTGAAACAACCTAATATTTTACTTTGTTCATGTACAAGCAAAATAAATAACAGTGATGATACAAGGAATGGAAGGGAAGAATTAGGATTATTTTGTTGTATAAGGTACCACACAACCAGTGAAGCTGTAGGGTATTATTTCAAAGCAGACTTGAAAATGTTAATATACATTTAATTGCACATGTATATTCCAAACACTAGGGTAATCACTAAAAAAAGTAATAAAAATGTATAATTAACATGCTAATAAAGGAGAGGAAGTAGAATTATATAAAATGCTCAATTAAAACCACAAAAGGAGGAAAAATTGGAAGAAAAAAATAGAAATAAAGAACAAGGGCAACAAATAGAAAACAGTAACAAATACAGTAGATATTAATTCAACTATATAAATAACCACTTTAAACATTAATGATCTGAATGCACTAATTAAAAGATAAAGGATTATCAGAGCTGATCAAGAAACAAGACCCAACTACCCAACAACTAAAGCTGACTTTAAATATAAAGCCACACATAAATTAATAGTAAATGGATGATCTGAGTGCAGGGGCTCATGCTTGTAATCTGAGTACTTTGGGAGTCTGAGACAGGAGGAACACTTGAGGCCAGGAGTTTGAGACCAGCCTGGGCAACCAGCAAGACCCTGTCTCTAAAAAGTTTTTTTAAATTAACCTGGCCTTGTGGTCTGCAACTGCAGACTTAGTTACTCAGGAGGCTGAGGCAAGAGAATCACTTGAGCCCAAGAATATGAGGTTACAATAAACAATTACAGGGAACTATGGTCACAGCACTGCACTCCAGCCTGGATGACAGAGCAAGACTCTGTCTCTAAAAATAATTTTTTTTTAAATTCTAGGAAAAAAGTAAATAGATGGAAAAATACATACTATTCTAACTACAATCAAAAGAAAGCAGAGTAGCTATATTAATTTCAGATAGAGCAGACTTCAGACTAACCAAGGAAAGTTATCAGAAATAAAGAGGGGGATTACATAATGATAAAGAAGTCAGTTCTCCAAAAGGAAGTACCAATCATAAATGTGTATGCACCTAACAACAGAGCATCAAAATACCCAAGATATAAACTTATATAATAGCAAGGAGAAATGAATGAATCTACTGCTATAGTTGGAGACTTCAATGCCCTTCTATCAGAAACAGACAAATCCACCAGGCAGAAAATCAATAAGAGCATATTGGCCTCAAAAACACCATCAATTATCTGGATATATAGGACATCTATAAGCCATTGCATCCAACAGCAGCAAAATACACATTTTTTTTCAAGCCTATGTGGAACTTCAGCAAGAGAGACCGCATTCTGAGCCATAGAACATACCTTAACTGATTTAAAAGGATAGAAATCATGTGGTGTCTGGTCTCAGACCACAGTGGAATTAAACTAGAAATCAATAACAGAAAGATAGCTGAAAAATAACAAAATCCTTTGAGATTAAACAACATACTTCTAAATAACACATGGGTCAAAGAAAAAAATCACAAGAGAAAATAAAAAATATGTTAAACTAAATGAAAATAAAAATACAATTTATCAAACTTTGGGGGGATACAGCAAAAGCAGTACTTAAAGGGAAAGTTTTAGCATTGAATGCATATATTAGAAAAGTAGAAAAATCTAAAATCAGCTACGCAAGATGCTATCTTAGGAAACTAGAAAAGGAACAGCAAATCAATTCCCAAAGTAAGCAGAAGAAGAGAAATAATAAAAATTAGAGAAAAATTAATAAAATGTAGACCAGAAAATTAATAGAGACAATCAACAAAACCAAAATCTGGTTCTTTAGAAAGATAATAAAATTGAAAAGCCTCTCACCAAGCTAACTTTAAACACACACACACGCGTAACTAATATCACTTACTTATTAATATATTAAGCCTCTAGCCAAGCTTAATATATTAATAAGTAAGTTATATTAGAAAAAATGTACAGAGGGCATACATTACTATAAATGATAGAAGGTCTATCACTATACATCCCATAGACATTGAATAGAATATAAAAGAATACTATGAATAACTATGTCCACAAAACCTAGATGAAATGAATCAATTCCTTAAAAGATAAAATCTTCCAAAACTCACAAAGAAGAACCAGATGATCTGAATAGGTCTATATATATTACAAAAATTAAATTAATCATTTATAACCTAGAAAGGCAAAAGGCTTATTAAAACGTAAGTAACTAATAACTTTCCAAAACAGAAAGCACTAAGCCCAGATAGGTTGGTTGATGCTTTCTACCAAACATTTAAGGAAAAAATCATATCAATTCTCTTTAATCTCTTTCAGGAGATAAAAACAGAGGCAAAACTTCTAAACTCATTCTATGAGGACAGTTTTACCTAAACTCATTGTATGAGAACAGTTTTACCAAAACCAGACACAGATATTACAAAAAATGTATTGTAACTACAGAACAGTATCCTTCATGAATATAGACATAAAATTCTCAACAAAAGTTTAGCAAATCAAGTTATAATGTATAAAAAGAATTATACACCATGAAAATGGGATTTATCCCTGGAATGCAATTCTAGATTAACTTTCAAAAATCCAATTAACGTAAGTTAATTGATGTAATGTAAGTCAATATAAACTGTAATCTGGCCAGACGCAGTGACTCACACCTGTAATCCTACCACTCTGGGAGACAGAGGCAGGAGGACTGCTTGAGCTCAGGAGTTCAAAACCAGCCCCATCAAGAGCAAGACACCATCTCTTTAAAAAATAGAAAAATTAGCTGGGCATCATGGTATAGCTATATAGTCTCAGCTACTCGGGAGGCTGAGGCAAAAAGATTGCTTGAGCCCATGAGTTTGAGGTTGCAGTGAGCTGCAAAGATGCCAATGCATTCTATGCAGAGGAACAGAACAAGACTCTGACTCTAATAATAAGTATAATAATTATTATTATTCAATCCTCAAACAGCATTAATAGGAAAAAAAAAGAAAAATTATGTGATTATATCAATAGATGCAGAAAAGGCATTTGATGAATTCTGACCCATAAATGATTAAACTGCTCAGTGAACTAAGAGTAGAGAAGAACCTCCTCAACTTGATACAAAATATCTACGAAAAACCCTACAACTCTCATTAACAGTGAGAAAGTCAATGCTTTTCCAGTAAGATCAGGAATAGGGCAAGGATGTCCCCTTTCATCACTGCTTTTTAACATTGTATACTAAGTTCTTGCAATTGCACTAAGACAAAAAAAAAAAAAAAAAAAAGAAAAGAAAAGAAAAGGTATACATATTGGGAAGAAAGAAATAAAAATTTTTTATTCCCAAGTGTCATATGATTTCTCTATGTGAAAAATCTAAAAGTATCAATAACAACAACAACAACAACAATAAATCCTGGGACTAATAAGCAATTATAACAAGGTTATAGTATACAACTTAAATACATAAAAGTTGATTGTTTTCTTACACACTAGCATTGCAGCAGCAAAAATTGAAATTAAACAGTAGGGAAGGGTGGGCTCATACCTGTAATCCTAGCACTCTGGGAGGCCAAGGTGAGGTGAGATGATCTCTTAAGCTCAGGAGTTTGGGACCAGCCTGAGCAAGAGTGAGACCCCGTTTCTATTAAAAATAGAAAAATTAGCTGAGTGCGGTGGTATGCGCCTGTTGTCTCTACCTATTCAGCAGAGTAAGGCAGAAGGATCCCCTGAGCCCAGGAATTTGAGGTTGCTGTGAGATAGGCTGACACCTTGGCACTCTAGCCTGGACAGCGGAAGTGTTACTCTGTGTTGGAAAAATATGACAAAACAAAACAAAAACCCAATACCATATATAGTATTATATTAGCACCAAAAAATGAATTATTATTTATAAATCTAACAGTATGTACAAAATATAATTGAGGATAATTACAAAAGTTTGATGAAAGAAATCAAAGGAGAACTGAATAAATGCAAGGACATTCTATGTTCGTAGATCAGAAGATTCAGTAATATCAAGATGTCAGTTCTTTGCAACTGGATCTATAGATTCAAAGCAATCCCTCTTAAAATTCTAGCAAGTTATTGTGTGGATATCAACAAACTTATTCTAATATTTATATAGAGAGGCAAAAGACCTATAAAATGAGAACAAAGCTATAAGACTGACACTGAGTTTAATGATTACTATAAAGGTACAGTAATCAAGACAGCGTGGCACTGGCAAAATAATAGACATATACATCAATGAAAAGAAGAGAAAGATCGGAAGTAGATGCACATAAATACAGTCAACTAACCTTTGAAAAAGGAGCAAAATTAAAGCAATAGGGAAAAGAATCTTTCAACAAATAGTACTGGAACAAATGAACATCTACCTGCAAAGAAAATGAATCTGGACACAGACCTTACATCCTTCAGAAGAATTAACTCCATATAAGTCACAGACCCAAATGTAAAGTGCAAAACTAGAAGAAGAAATAGAAGCTAACACAGGAAAAAAATCTAAATTTTCTTGTGTTTGGTGATGACTTTTTAGATGCAACATCAAAAGCATGATCTATGAAAGAAAGAACGGATAAGCTGAATTTTATTAAAATTTAAAATCTCTGTGCTGCAGAGGGTGTGTGGAAAATCTCTATACCTTCATCTCAATTTTGCTGTGAACCTTTAACTGCTCTTAAAAAGAAAATCTATTAAAATAATTTTAATGAGGCAACTATCACTCCTGATTCCTCATATATCATTATAGAGATAAAGCATGCATACAGGTATATGCTATTTGTTTACAAATAGGAGCATAATGTTTTGCACCTTTTTTTTTTTTGCACTTGATAAAATGTTTTAGAGATCATTTCCCATTAGTCTATATATCTTTTTAATATCTGCATTGCATCTATTTGTATGAATGTACCTTGATTTAACCTGTCCACTCCCTCATTTATGTATATAGAGGTTATTTTTAGTCTTTTGTTAGAATAAACAATGTTTAAATTAGCATCTATTTTTGCACACTTATGTAATTATATCTATAGGAAAAACCCTTAGAAGGGAAGTGTACATTTCACCAATTTGCACACACAGTGATGGATGAGTCAGGCTTACTATTTTTAAGACATTATTCAGAGTACATATCCTCACATAAATAGCTGTAAAAACATTTAAGTCATTAATATAAAGAGATAAATGTTAAATGAACCCTGGCCTTGTATAAAAACACATCTCTATTATTACTTTACCACTTTCACTGGTGAGTTTAACTAGTTGATATTATCACAAAATGATTTTTTCACAATTTCTTAAGCCCTAAAACCGTATTTTTAGGGTTTACAGATACTTTGTATTTCAAATAGGAGTGTAAATGGCTGTTAAAAATAACAGAAAAAAATACTATCAGCAGGAATTTGTGAGCAAAAAAGTAGTTTGAAAATGGTGCTTTCTAAATTTTCTCATGTTTAGTTCAAGACACCTCTCATTCACATTACCTTATTGTATTTTAAAATGTTTTATAGGTCCTTTGTGAAATACTGAAGGTTACTGAAAGTATGACATATTTTTGCAAACCAAATGTTTCTTTAAAATTCAACAAATTTTCAATGAGGTTTAATTAGGCAGAGAAGTGGTTCAGAACTCATTTTAAAATGTGCATGATAATTAGGGAACATCAAAGAGTATTGTTACACTCTAAACCGTAAACAACTGACTGTTAATGATGTAACAAATTCCAAACATTATCCCACAGTGCAGAGAACTGAAGCTTATTTTGTTAAGGCAAGTGTAGATTAAGCTAATGATTTACTCAATACCTTGTCTCAAAAAGTAATTTTACCAGAGACTGCAAATCATGACCCCTGTAGTCACAGCACTACAGAGGTCAAAGTTCATGGAATTTAGCAGCTCAGAGAAACCTTAAGTATCTTCCCTTTCACCAGCAGAAGAGGAAATTGATTTGGCCAGCATCATATTTGGTTAGCAATAGACTAAACTAAGACAGTTTTCTGCCTATCTAGATCACTTTCTACTATGTTTTGCCATATCTCTATTAATATCTGTGAAAGCACTCACAACACTATCTAATGAGTTTATCATGGCATATTTTTTAATTGACAGTTTAAAAATATTTTATGCGTCTCAGCATAAAAGGTTATATAAGTAAGGGATACACCAGTGAAGGAGGGGAAGAAAAAGATACACCAGGAGTCCATATTCTGGTGGGAAAACCATTTCCCTCAATTAGAAAATATTCTAGGGCAAAAATGGGAAATCCTGCAAAAACTGAGCAGCCTTTTCCACCCTGGACTTGTTGAGAGTGATGGCATGGCTGTCAATATATGTCATCACTGCCCTAAGATCTATCACCTCTGTCAACCTAAAGAAAAAAATATGGAGGCAAAATTAAGCTAAGGAAAAAGACTATTTGGGCCCAGTTTGATGACTGCAACCCAGGAGCACAGATTCAGGATGCCCTGACTATGTGCTCTAATTAGCATCAGTTTCCAGTAGGGTTTTAAAGGAAGAGACAGTTTCTAAGTTGTTCGCCAACAATTTATATTAAAATAACAGAAGCTATTTACTGGCTGGCTATACCTTATTCCAGGCACACAAACATAAAGATAAAGGTTGAGGTAGCTAGTCAAGAACGAAGTGCCTTTAGTCCCTAGGCATGGATGTGAGCACTGAAGTCCTATACTCATGATACAGAGTCCTCCACCCCTGCTCAGAGCTGGACAGGGACCCCCATTTTCTAAGCTTAAACAAGCTCAACCACATTCTCTGAGCCTAAGCAGTGTACCACCTAAGCTGCCATTCCCAGAGCAGAGAACACACCCTACACAAAACAAGATCTCATGCCTATACAAGGGCAGTTTTAAAATTAACTTCTGCTCTGAGGCTCCTGGTTCCGAAATGGTCGTGACAGTCCATCTCCTCAAACTCCCTGCCTGCAGGGTAGGAAAAGCTGTATATAAATCCCCAAACAGAAGGTCCACATGAGCTACCCACTCAGGAACTCCCCTTCTGTGTGTCGAAGGCTCTTTTTTTCCTCCCCTTTTCTATCAGTAAAACAACTGTCCTTAAGCTTCCTCTTGGTGGTCCATGGATTCATTCTTCAGGTCTCCAGGACCAAGAACTCAGCTGAGAGAGGGAGATTCTGGCTACACTAAGGTCTATCTGGGCCTGATAAATTTTGCATACCTCACATAGCTCAGACTGTTCTGAGTTAGTTTTCTTTCCTCAATTTTTTAATACAATTTTACTTTTTACATCTGTTTTGTTATTTATAGGTGTTAAAGCATGTATTGGTTACTGTATCTGATCCTCACAGTAACTGTTGGCAGATATTGTCTCCATTTTCCAACTGAGTGAGGGATAGGGGCTGAGGGAAACTTCCCCTTCATCCTCTGAAGGTTCACTGAAAAATGAAACTTCCACTCACAAAAGGCAGATTAACTGGAGAAAAGGCTCACACATTTATTTAAATTGCACATGGGGAGAATCACAGAGTGACTGGCTACCCACCCTCCATGGGGTTCAGAAGCTTATAGACCATCCTGGCAAAATAGGTTATGGGAGGAGGAAGAGCAATTCTGTTGAAAGGCAAGGAAGAATTACTAGGAAGAATGAATGGATGGAGGAACAGAAATTAACTTGTAAATAGTTGTCTTTGACAATCTATTCTGATGTGGTTACCTTCTTGGTCTTATGGGGGCAATTCTTTTTGATGGGTCTGAATCTTAGAAAGAGAAAGGAACGTAATCCTCATCCTGTTTTTTGGGAGAGGGAGTGGTAGAGATGGGTTTTCAGAGAAACCTTTAGACTTCAGTTTAGCATGTCAATGCACCGTATTTTGGAGTATCCATTCCAACCCCTAACAAAACTATAGCTCAAAAAGCTCAGAAAGTTATAGAACTGGAACTAGAACCCCAGGCCTCTGGCCTTCATTCTAATGAGTTTGTTATATTATCAGTCAACCTGAATTTCCCAAATCCCAAATATTTAGTTTTCTGGGAATCCTCAGGTCACTGTAGAAGGGAGATCCTTATGTGGAAGTCTGGGTAGCCTAAATACCCAAATTATAGCATGCTTTCTTGGAAAAGGAAAATAGTAGCGCCCAAAAATTCCATGGAAGTGCTTGCGGCTGTTAGTGAACTGTGAGGATGGCATTTTGCTAGAAGCATGAAACCACAGTCAGCTTTGAGCTCCTCAGTTTGTTTGTCCCATTCCTTGTCATGGGGATAAGGAAACTTAAATATAAAATCTCACCGAAATTAAATGGTTCTGGAAAGAAGTACACCAAAATGTTACCAGTCTCCGGGTGGCTGGATTACAAGTTGATTTTATTTTCATTTTCTGCATTTTCCACATTTCCTATAATAATTATGTTACTTTTCTAATCAGAAATTATATAATTCATCTCCAGCTGCATATAATTTCCAAACTATTCAAAAAAGAAAGAAGTTGAAACTTTTTTAAGCTGAATACTTGAATAGACAGATATTTGGAACATCCTCTTACAAATGAATATTCTTTTATTTTTTAAATTTTTTTCCTTAATTATTATTGGTATTTATTTTTAGATACAGAGTTTCACTCTGTGACCCAGCATGAGTGCAGTGACCTGACCATAGCCCACTGTAATGTAAAACTCCTAGACTCTTACCTCAGCCTTCTAAGTAGCTACAACTACAGGAATGCGCCACTACATCCAGCCTGAATGTTCTTTTGAAAAAAAAAAATCAATCTGTGAGTAAGCTAAAGAATTTATTCAACCACAGGAGTTTAAGCTTCCAGTGAGATATGATTGTGCCAATACACTCCAGCTTACATGACCGAGTGAGACCATGTCTTTATGAACAATTATTTTTAATTAAAAACATAATGATAAAACAGAGAATAGTTAACACCTAAGCAAGTGGAGTGGGGAGCTTGGACCAGGAGAGTAGGAATGGAGATTGTGAGAAGTGGACAACTTCAGGATAAATTTTGAAAGTGGGGCCAACAGGATTTACTCAAGGATTGAATGAAGTCATAAAGACAAAGAGTCAATGGTGACTCAAAAGTTTATGACTGAACAATTAAAAAAGTGGGAATGTCATGAACATGAACCACTTGAATCCTAGGTCTCCACATCTGTCAGATGGAGGCAGTACTAATGTTCTCATTCTGCTGTGATGAGGAATAATAGAAATAAAATCTTTAACCTTGTTCCCAACAAATAGTTACTCAGGAAATGTTAGCTTCCTCTTCATTATGAAAGGAAATAGTTCTTGGGGTCAGTGTGATGGACAGAAAGATGGGAAGGCTCTATAATACATTTTGAACTCTATGAGATTGGTCCTTGGTAACCCATTTCCCCCATTTTCCCTCTTTCAAATTACTCAGGTGTCAAATATGTGTCCCTTGCTAAACTTTTAACTCAGCTTCTCAAACTAAAACCCCAAACTCAGGTATATTAATATTTATAAAATAAAAGGCCCTGGGCAGCACCTATGGCTCAGTGAGTAGGGCGCCAGCCCCATATACTGAGGGTGGCAGGTTCAAACCCAGCCCCTGGCCAAACTGCAATAAAAAAAATAGCCAGGCATTGTCACAGGCGCCTGTAGCCCCAGCTACTTGGGAGGCTGAGGGAAAAGAATTGCCTAAGCCTAAGAACTGGAGGTTGCTGTGAGCTGTGATGCTACAGCACTCTACTGAGGGCAACAAAGTAAGACTCTGTCTTTAAAAAAATAAAAAAACACAAATAAAATAAAAGGCCCATGTTCTCTAAATTCTTTGGGTCAGGCCACATCTATGGTGCATATTTTTATCTATAATAAAAAAAAATAATAATAATAAAAAGAAAGCATTAGGAACTGCTTTAGATTAAGGCAGAAGAAAATGACAGGACTTTTAAATACAATATCTAATACTGGACAGCGTTTTGTACCCTTGAGGGGAAAATGCTATAAGTAGGTAATAGGGATATTTGACAAAATCAAAATATGGACTATATATTAAAGTACATATTATTAACATATTCACCATGTTAAATGTCCTGAACATAATCACTATGCATGGTTGTCTAAGAGAATATCTTTGATCCAGAAAATTAAAGAGTAATAATTCATTAAAAACACACATAGAATATACTATACATAGAGAGAGAGAGAATGAGAAACACAAAATGTTAAAAATTAGTTAATCTGGATAAAGGGTAAACAAAGCATCCCAGCATGATTCTTTTTTTTTTTTTTTTTGTTCGTAGACTGAGTCTCAATCTGTTGCCCTGAGTAGAGTGTCACCGTGTCATAGCTCATAGCAACGTCAAACTCTTGGGTTCAAGAGATCTTCTTGCCTCACCCTCCTGAGTAGGTGAGACTATAGGCACCCACCACACCACCTGGCTCGTCTCTGCATTATTCTTGTACTTTTTCTGTAAATTTGAAAGGTTTTCAAAGTTAAAATCGAGACACATTATTCACTAGATATATTCTTAATGACTTTATGCAAAATATTTCTTTGCCAGACCAAGTTTGAAACATTTTATTTTTCACATATATTCTCTTACATGTACAATAAACTGTAAAACCAAAAAAGTCAAACACAGGCTAGTTGTGGTGACTTATATCTGTCATCCCAGCCCTTTGGGAGATGAAGGCAGGACTGCTTGTGGTCAGGAGTTTGAGACCAGGCTGGGCAACATAGTGAGATCTTGTCTCTTAAAAAAAAAAAAAAAAAAAAAATTAAAAATTAGCTGGGTGTGATTATACACACCTGTAGTTCCAGCCATTCCAAAGGCTGAGGTGGGAGCCCAGGAGTTTGAGGTTATAGTGAGCTTCGTTCAGGCCACTGCATTCCAGTCTATGTACAGAGTGAGACCCTGAATCAGAAAAAAGAAAATTATTTGCAAGAGATAAGGAAGGTATGGAAATGTGTTGCTAATGTGGAAATGTGTCCTTTGGTTAAAAAAAAAAATCATGTACACATACACACACACACACACAAACATATGTTTGGTTAATATCCAAAAAGATACAAAACTTTCAATAGCAATTACCTCTAAGGAATCTGTGTTGTAACTCTTCTTGTAACTTTCTTTCCTACTTGGATTTTTAAAATTATTACTTCTTTTCTAACTTAAAACATATTTTAAGGCAAATAATATATGATATTGTTAGAATCTGAGAGCCAATTGACAATGTAAAGAATTTGTGAGCCAATAATGAGGGAGTTAGGTTTGAAAGAGAGGAACAGAGTTGCTCCTATAAATAGCAAGATAAGAAAAACAAGAAGTCTGCTGTCCTTAATTGTCATGTAGGATGTCACTGTGAAGAAAGCAGAATTTTGACTAACATGAACAATACAGCTGTAATTTGGGACCTCGCTGGACTTTAGGTATTTAGGTAAATTGTTCTGAGCCCCCAACTTCCTGGTTTCTGCAAATCCAGGGCTTCTCACTGATTCCTGCTAATGTCTGACATTAGGATCCTGGTTTTCTCTGCTTCTCCATCTTCAGGAGCCAGTTTGTTTCTGCTGAGGGTCACTCCGATGCTTTTCACAAGGAATCCCAGCGCATTCATGGTTTAGTAAGGAGTACCTTATGGACCAATTTGAAGAGTAATGGAAATTCCTTTACCAGGCATTGCCAAGCCCTCCACCATCTCCCTCTCTCACATCCCACTGCCATCCAAAAATGTCTACTTTCCCCTTATAATCCTGCAGCTATGTGCATACCCTCAGAAGTCTAGCAATTCTCTCCTGCTGTTGCCTCTCTCCATGGGACCAGCTGGGCTAGGCCAACTTCCCTGATCCAGGGCTTCCCACTCCCCCTGGAATTCTGATGAATAAAATGTTATGAACTGAAGTTGAAGATAATAAACTGCTCATTGTAAATGATGATAAAAAGTGCTCACCAATAAAGCCCATCTGACGAAGTGCTTGTCAATGAAAGCTTCAAAACCAAAATCATGGTTTGTAAATGAAATATTTCATCATGCAGTGTTGTGGCAGGAAGTGGAACTGATTCCTGGAACCAGCAGGTCCATGAGTAATCACAGCACGGTACCTGAAGGGCCCAAGTGTCCCCTTTTACCCCTTATACTTACTCCTCCTCATTCCTTAAAAATTGAATCTGGGCTTACTTTTTCATTGTCACATATTAGTTGAAATTACTCAAATAAGTGAGGTGGTTTAAGGGGTCTATGAAATACAAAACAACATCAATAATAAATAACAGTAGTTAGAGATGCACATTAGAGTGTGGCAGCCAGAATTAAATCCTGAATACCCCACTTCACGGTTATATCACCCAGAGACTTACTAGATAGAAAAGAGGGAAAGAGAATTACACATATTCCTTTAAGGATTGTGGGGAATACACTTTATTTGCATATAAATGGTGCATGGGAGGTGGGGAAGTTTAATGAGGATATTGATCAACAAAAGTTAACAAGTCTTCCAAGGAATCCCTGCCCTTATTCGTCTTTCTTAAATACTGTATTTCATATCTTTATTCATTCTTTTCCCAGCTACAATCATTAACCAAAACATTTGTATGTCTCTCACCAAACCATATAAAAAGTTGTTTCTGTTTGTTTGTTTGTTTTTTCCTTGGCCTCAGCTCCCACGTGGCTGCGCACTGCCTGTAGCCCAGGGCGAACTGGTGGGGGCGTGGGGCTGGGACTGGTGCGCTCCACAGGGCGAGGGCTCGCGGCTCCTAGGGAGCCCGGGCGCGGAAACTTTTTCAGGCGAGCGCCGCGGCGGCTCCAGCGCCCCCGGGCCGAGCGGAGCGGCCGGAGACCAGGGCAGGGTTCGGCCTCTGCTCCGGCTCCGGCTCAGGCTGGGGCAGCGGCCGGGCCGCGGCAGCGCGGCTTGTTTACTCGGGCCGCCCAGATCATACAGTTATGAGAGGTCTTTAAAGACCTATCTCTGTAGGAGGCTTGCAGCTCATTATTATTAAAATCCAAACTAGAAGATAAATTCACCTCTAAATTGACATTTGCCCTGTCTACCTAAGCTGGTGGGTGAACTCTTCACCAGTTATAAAACTCATACTAACGTCTCTCTGAAGACATCTTTCTCCAACTCCACGTGTGTTATTTTATTATGGCCAAGGGATTGGCAGATATGATTGAATTAATCATATGATATTTAAACATATGATATGTTCTTGAGATGAAGCGCACATCCTGGATAATCCAGGCGCGCCCAGTACATCACAAGGGTCCTTATAAGTGGAGGCAGATGAGTAGGAGTCAAGGAGAAAGATTTGAAAATACCACGCAGCTGGTTTTACCGATAAAAGAAGGAACTATGAACCAAGAAACACAAGTGGCTTTTAGAAGCTGAAGAGGCAAAAGAACAGAATCTCACGTGTGCCAAGTTTCTCTACCAATTGCATGAGTCTGGTGAGACAGAACACTTGCACAAATCAGGCAAAGCAAGTTTATTGCTCACAGGCAACAAGGCTGAACAGAAGCCCATGATCTATGGTAAACTGGTCCCCCAAGATTCAAGAAAACTTCCTGATGGGTTCAAGAAACCCACCCTGGGTTTATATATGCTGGGCAACATCTGGATTAATAAGCTCGATCTTAGCAGATCTTCCTGGTCTAGGAGGTATGAGAACACAGCTTGGGCTGTTCTGGACATTTCCTCCTTATCTCTGGATGTTACATTCACAGGTGCAATCTGCTCAGGAAACTACAAGCAAGAGAGGAAGAGCTGGTTCAGCCAAGGTCATCTGGGGACCTTGTCCTTCTGTGCCCTAGAGCCTACACCTTCATTTTCACCTAATAAGACCAATGGGGATTATCTGGACATCCAGAACAGAAAGATAATAGATGTGTGTTGTTTTAAGTTGCTAAGTTTATGGTAATTTATTACAGCAGCAAGAAGAAACTAATATACCAAGTTACCTACGGCTTCTTGCTAACTGCAATTCTGTTGTTCAACTTGTTTGCTAGTTGTCTTCACCACTCTACCCTGCTCCCCAGAAATATAAATTCCATAAGATGAGGTGAACCCTCAGATTGAGTTCATTTATTGTGACACTGTTGACAAAATAAATACATGATTTTTTGGTATTCACATGAGAGACTAATGATATTTTTGAAATTTTCTAACATTAGTAAATGGCACCAGGGGTCATAAACATGGCATTCATTCTGATGTTCTTAGGACTCTGCTCTGTGCTGGGTACCACCTGAGGAGCTGGAGATGAAGAGAGGTATAAATTCAGGCCTTGGCATCCAGACAGCCTCAATCCCACAATGAAGGCACAATAACAATGTAATATGGATTGCATTTCTGGCATTGCACCAAAAACTGCTTTGGAGCAATTAAAAATGCAAATTGAATACCAGTGTTTGGGATGTCAGTGTTTAGAAGAGAGGCATTGTAGGCTAGAGGGTTAAGAGCAATAATTAGACACTCAGTAGACTTACTTGGGAATCCTGACTCCATCACTACTATTTGCCCCAAGGTGACCTGGGGTGGTTATTTAATGCCCCTAGACCTCACTTCCTCATCATTAAAATGGGAATAATGTGATCCATGCCACAAGGTTTTGATAATGCAATTAAAACAAATATACAAGAAACTTTGATGCAATGCCTGGCACAAAATAATAGCTTGATAAATAATAACTTAGAGACTGATTCCTTAATCAATATGCAGAGGCACTTTTTATGAAACTAGATGGTTTTCCAATTTCCCCTCCCCAGGAACCACTGGAGCTGAGTTATCTTATTTTAAAGAGCCTGCCTTCCCACATCTCCCCACTCCCAAATCCATAATTTCTGCTCGGTGCTGAAATGACTTGCCAAACCAGATTCTGTCAGCTAGGGTTTCCCTTTGCTTATTTTCCTCCAAAGAATGGATCCCAGCCAGGAAAAGGGTTTTAGAAGTTAGTTAGGAACCTCTCCAACTAAAGACATATATGTGGTTTGGGGGGCACTGTAAGAAGGCAGAAATATAAGGACAAAATGATTCTTTCTTTGTGGTCTGGATGGATCAGCTACATTTGTTAGGGCAATTATGTTTGCCTATGTTCTTTTTTTGTTTTTTAACACTATACACATCAGCATAAAATCCCTCCTTGTTCATTTTCTGCTGGATCTTTGTCAATATGATTTTCACTGTTTTCTTTCTAAGTGCTCACTGAAGCAGATTGGGAAGGCAGTAATTCTATGTCCCAGAGGTTAAATGGTAAACTTCTATACATATGCCAGATTTTCTCTTTATTGACACATAAAATTACTTTGTCTTATTTCTCTCCCATGTAACTTGACAAACAAAAAAACTAAATCTCATGTTTTGAATTCTCACCAGCCAATGAGGAAACTAAGACTAATTAAGTTTCCTGTTTCTTTGGGAGTTTACATGGTGCGTTATTTCAATGTAGAAGCCGTTATTTCAATGTAGAAGCAGATGTGTCTTCTCTCCTTTGTTTCCCAAACATAAAGAAACCAGGTAGCAGTCCTGGCCTTGACGCTGGCGCTATGGAATGGGAGTTAATCATCTGTAATCTCCCCACATGCTGGAGTCTGTCTGAGTGAAGGGTCTCAGCAAATATGGCATCTCTCTCTATCATTTCATAATATTATAGCTGCTATTCATGAATCTATCTGGGGGTCATTTTCCTGGTGGAGAGGTGGGAAATTCTAGGAGAGTAGTCTATGGAGTCTTGCCTGGAAGAATAGGCCCCTGGGAGAGTTCACATGATTTCTGACAGACAGTGGCTGGGACTACTGTTAACCGCAATATATCCTCTCGAGCAGCCCACAGGGACTGCCCAGCCTGACTCTCTGCTTGTCTGCTACTATCCCCCATGGAAGCTTGGTAGGCACAGTAGGCCAGATAGAATTCCTAGGCTCTCAGAAGGCAACAAAGCCAACTTCAAACTCTTGCAAAAGAATTCAGGTTGTTTAACAGTGGGGATCTTCCAAATGAGGAGTATGAATAAATTGTTAGCCTCCCTCTTGTAGAAATACAAGCCATGATACATATGTTACCAAATGTACCAATGTGTGGGAAGACTGGAATCTGTCCTACCTCTGTCTGCTCTAATAAATCTAGTTCAATTCACCATCACTATTTATGAAATGCCTTCTTTGTGTCTAACTCTGTGCCTCACTTGGTGGTAAATATAAAAATGAGTAATAAAGTCAGGAAAATAGGGTATTCATATTGGAAAAGTCTGTTCTATGTATCTACTTTAATTTCTTTTCCTTAAATACTTCTCACAACAACCTCAAAAGGATATGCAGTTTAGATTAAAGGTCCAGCAGGAAGACTGCTTGAGCTCAGGAGTTTGAGACCAGCCTGCGCAGGAGACCCCATCTCTACAAAAAATGGAAAAATTAGCCAGGTGTGGTGGTGCATGCCTGTAGTCCCAGCTACTCAGCTACTCAGGAGGTTGAGGCAGGACGATCCCTTGAACCCAGGAGTTTGAGGTTGCAGTGAGCTACAATGACATCATCACACTTTAGTGGGGGTCACAGAGGAGACTCAGTCTCCAAAAAAAAAAAAAAAAAGAAGAAAGAAGAAATGACTAAAACAGCCCAATAATTTAAAAAAACGAAACAAAATAGGCATTTGCCCCTTGTATCAAAAGCATACAAGATGAATATCATCAAGTATTGACAACACTATGGGGAAATGTGCACTGATGAAAACTGTTCGTAAGAGAGACTACATGGGCAAATTAACTTCAAAAGATGATTTGGTGGTTTCTACCAACAATTTAAACAAACGTGTCTTTAGTCCACAGTTCCACATCACAGCATTAATTCTATTATATACTTATTATATACATATTCAGGACCATAAAGATAAAAAGATGTTCACTGCAGTTTAGTTATTTTTAAAAATGAGCTTTATTAAGTCACTTTGCTCCAGTGTAGTGGCTCATGGCTATAATCCCAGCAAGGTAAGAGGCCAAGTCTGAAGATTATTTGAGGAGGGCAGGAGTTGGAGTCAGTCTGAGCAATATAGCAAGCAAATCCCTGTCTCTACAGAAAATAAAGACAATTATCCAGGTGTGGTGGCATAGCTATAGTCCCAGCTACTTGGGATTCTGAGACGGGAGGATCACTTGAGCCCAGGAATTTGACATCATAGTGAGCTCTGATTGTATCACTGCACTTCAGCCTGGGTGACAAAGTGAAAACTTATCTCCAAAAAAACAAAAACAAAAACAAAAAAACCCCAAAAACAAATTAGCTTATTTTAAGTATATAAGTCAATGATTTTCAGTGAGTTGACAGTATTACAGAATCCAATTTTAGAACATTTTCATCACCCCCCCCAAAAATCCTTCACACTGATTTGCTCCTTGTTGTCACCCCTAACCCTAGGTAACTACTAATTTACTCCTGTTTCTATAGATTTGCCTTTCCCTTACATTTCATGTAAGTAACACGTTTTAGATTTAATTGGGGTATGCCCAATACTCAACATTGTAAATCTTTCACTGATGCTGTAGTATCAGACATGAACATAATTTTACAGTCATGCTTAAGTTTAGCTTAAACACACCAATAATATAGCTTCAGTAAGGGGGAGATAGATACTAAATGGCATATAAGAGAAATTGGTATTAATACATTTACATGTGCTTTGTCTTTCTACAGAATTTGATAAGCAAAATCAGTTGAACTTTGTCACAGAGTAATTCTGAGCTGCCCTTAAACTTTTCCCCATTCATAGGGTGATATAAAGTTAATCTATGCATTTTCAAGGCAGGAGGCCTGGGTACTTTGACAGAATTCTATTACGGCGACGCTATGTCTATTATGTCAAATATCTAATGTACACCTAATGATTGTATTATACACAGAAAGCTGTTATGCATTGATTACCAACTGCTGTTTATAATCTTTTGAATATGTTTTTCTAATGCTGAAGAAAATGATGAAAAAAGTCATAAAAGGGAGAAATTGGAAAAGAAAGTGATCCATAAACACTGGGGCTTCATATAGCTCCATGTGGCTACATCAAGCCTCATGATGTCTAAGAATCACTGACAAATTCTAGGTGCATAATAAATTTTCTAGGCTTAATAGCATTAAAGCAAATAGTAACCTCCAATTTAATACACACAATGGTGCCAGGAGTGTGGTAACACCCGGTACCATGAATCTTGTGCTGCTTAGGCAGACAGCAACTGCTGAGCTGACTCTACCCTAACCATAAGTTGTCATCCTACTCAATCAGTGATCAATTTTCCCATGGGGAAATGTTTGGTTTAAACGTGCAGAGCTACTTTCTTTCTTTCTTTTTTTTTTTTGAGACAGAGTCTCACTATGTCACCCCTTGGTACAGTGCCGTGGTGTCATAGCTCACAGCAACTTCAAACTCCTGAGCTTAAGCAATTCTCTTGCTTCAGCATCCCACATGATTGGGACTATAGGCACCCCCGACAGTGCCTGGCTATTTTTAGAAACGAGATCTTGCTCTTGCTCAGGTTGGTCTGGAAACTGTGAGCTCAGGCAATCCACCCACCTTGGCCTCCCAAGTGCTGGGATTACAGACATGAGCCACCATGCCCGGCTAAAAAAAAAAACTTCTAAAAAGGACAAAAAGAAATGAGCCATAGCAAGATAAGCACAAATGAATTAAACTTTTTGATATCTGATTGTCCTGTTTTTTTTAATTGCCCTGTTTTATTTAACTTTTTCTGAGGTTGTAAGGTTCAACAAAATAAGAATAGCTAATTCTGGCTATTTATGATTCTAAGGAGAGGAAGAAATGAGCTGCTTTAAAATTCTAGAATACGAATTAATTTCTTCCTTCATTACTTCAACAAATAATTATTGACCCCTTTTATGTGCCTGTTAGTATTCTGGGTGTTTGTGAATAAGAAGAAAAAGCTCTCCTAAAACTTAGTGGAAGAAATGTAATAAACTAAGAAAGCTTTAAACAAACAAGATAATTTCTAGTAGCTATATGTCCCATTAAAAAAAGTAAAATAGAGTGACAGGGATTGGGAGTAAATGTGGGAAGCACGCTGCTTTTGAGAGGGGACTCAGGAAATATCAAGACCAGAGAAGTTTCTCTTCAAGTCCCTTGCCCAGCCTGCGATGTAATACATTCCTTTTTGAAAGATGTTTGGAGAACACTTAGAGATCTAAAAATAATCTGCCATTCAATCCTATAATTCCTCTACTAGGTATATACCCAGAAGACCAAAAATCACATTATAACAAAGATATTTGTACCAGAATGTTTATTGCAGTGCAATTCATTGACCTTTTGTAGTTTCTTTTTTTCCAATTTC
>CAUYPK010131847.1:0-54189 GCA_963574355.1 Loris lydekkerianus
GGGTGGAGGGAGGGTAATGGGTTGGGCCACATCTATGGTGCATATTTTTATCTATAATAAAAAAAATAAAATTTAAGAAAAAAAAAAAAGATTTAGCAAAGAGGGGCATTTCCAAAATGATGTGTGCATAAATACCATGCACAGATACATGTGCACAAGCACACTCCCCCCACCTTGGTACTGGTTGCACACTGCAAGTGGGCACTGGTCAGGTGATGTGATCTTGAACGAGGCTGTATCAGCTCAAGGGAAGGGCAACTTTTCCAATAGAGTGAAGGCCATTTTCTTATCCATCTATCCAGAGACGGTACTTTTTTGCACTTCATACATTCTGGGGGTAATTTTTTCAAATTATTGCAATGGAGCCACTGCACTAGCAGCAGCCCTGCAAACAACATGTAGAAGAAAGAACATTAGAGATGGAAGCGAAAGGTAGATTCACATTTTCTTTCCTTCCTTCCTTCCTCCCTCCCCCCCTCCCTTCCTTCCGTTAGTACTTGTTGAGGACCTAAAATATGCCAACAATTTCAGAATCTTGGACATAGCCAGATGAGGTTCTTGTCCCTGGGAGCCTTCCACGTACATGAGGAAATATGACAAGGGAATGACCATATAACAAGTTGGACAGGGAAACAGTCTTGTCACAGGCATCCAATGGCTACTTTAGAGTGTGAGACCAGAGAAGGCATCTCTGATGAGTCACATGGAACCCAAGTTCTAAATAATAGGAAGGAGTCAGCGATTCCTATAGCTGACTGTGAGGAATAGTCATAGTCAACTATGACTATGAGTTAGAGCAAAGGGGCTAAGATGGGCATGAAGTTGACCATGTGGCAAGAAGTGAACGAAGTCCAGAGGCTGTGGACCAGAGTGAGCAAGGGGAAAGGATCAGGGGATGAGGTTGGAGAAGTGCTGGACCAGCCCTTTGTGAATTTCCCAAAGCCTGGACTCAATTCTCAGTGTGACAGGCAGATGTTGGCCAATGCTGAGGAGAGGACAGGTGAGCTTGGACCAGAAGAACTAGGAAGAAGAGGTGGTATATCCCGGGAGGACAGGCTACGGTTCGCGTGACCTGGTAAGTCACTGCACTCTCTTGGCCTCTGCCCTCAGGGGGACCGGCTTTTGCAACCATTAATTGAGTGCTTCATGCCTAATCTCTTCTCATCCTTGAAACATATCTTGTGTCCCGATTTTATCCATTCTATAGAGTTGTTAGGAACATTCAAATGTGAGGTAATGAGGTGAAATACTAATATTTAGTACCGACTCTATGCCACTTACTCTGTCAGAGAGATAAGGTCATAATCTGCATCCCCATTTCACAGATGAGCAAGGTGAGGCCTAGAGAAGTTAAGCAACTTGAGCAAGATCACATAATTACTAAGGGGTAGAGCCAGGATTCCACCATGCCTGTGAGGGTCCAGGGACTGCATCCTTGACCATTATGATAGATAATGACATCATCTCTCTAGTGCTGATTGTAGCCTTTAGGTCCTGATAGGCATTTAATTTCTATTTTCTTTGTTGGTTTTTATGTTACAGTAAGGGATAAGAACACATCTTTGTCATCAGAATAAATTATCAGCTTGAACAAGGATGACTATATCTCCTTTGCCAGGGGCAGTGAGCTCAAAAACCTTCCCAGCCTTTCTTGGCTGTCAAAAGCATAAACAAAGCATATATTTCTCAAACTCTATAATTAGGTGTGTTCTAGCATTTGCAACAGTGATAACATAATTAGTTTATCCCCAAACTATGTGTCACAATTAGTGTTTTCTATGTGATGTAGAAAAGATTTGCTTCAAAGTCACAGCAGAGAACTGCAGGTAAAAGCTAAATTTAACCTTCCTCTTTGGGAGAAGTCAAACCTAGTAATTACTATTTTAAATTCCCTGCTGAAGATGAGTCAACAAATCACCTTGGTCATTAACCGTAACCAAGGCTGGATCATCTGGAACTCTGCTTAGACTGGTAAAAACCGCGCTGGCGCTGGTGTCAGAGTCCGGAGATGGGCTTTGAGGGGTGTTCTGCTACTTCCTAGCCTCAGGGAGCTCAGTCAAGCCACAGGGGCAGCAAAGTCCCCTAAACCATAGTGTGTCCCAGAAGAAGGATGGGCTATGTATGGTTCACGTAACCTGGTAAGTCCTTGCACTCCCTTGAGTGAGTTAGGGGACACCATAGTGTCTAGGGGACTTCGCTGTGTTCACATGGAGTGTCTAGACACGTGGCACCCAGCTTGGACCATGAGGTGTAAGGTTGACCAACAGAGGTAACGGGAGAGAAAGATGGGAAGATCCAGGCCTTTGATGATGCTAAGGAATTGGACTAACAACTTGAGAAACTGCCTGTATTGCAGCCATCTTAGTATCTGAGAAAAGAAATCCTTTTGTTGTTTAAAACATTTTGAGTTGGTGTTTCTGTTGTTTGAACATCAAGAGATGCAATGGATACAGTGCATAAAATAGGTTTTGTGTATTGTCCAAGGTCAAGTAGTATATTAATGTTAAGTGAGATTTCCTGCAAGTTAGAATCTCTGTGTTTTTGTTGTGATGTTTTCTCTACCAGGCTGAGAGTGCTAAACTTTTAGGTGGGGGTAGGGGTGGGTGGGAGGGAAAATGCATAGGGTTGCCCAAAGGCCAAAGATTTTAAGAATCCTAGGGGAATGGGAAAGGTGCGTGAAGGCTGTTATTGGCCCTCTCTGACCCCAGGATAGACATCAGTAATGAAGCACAGAACCCTCCCATGGCCTGAAACTCTCTGAAAGCCGTCACTGGGGCAACTGAGGCCTCACCTCATTTGTTTACCATCTCATCATCCTTCCTTGCCTCATGTTCAGGGTTTCATATTTTTTCCATTAAAATAATTATTAAATTATTGTATTATAGAATCATGTTTTGTAATTGTATAATAAATTGTACAATTGTAAATATATCACTTATATTCTATATAACAAAATATAATCATGTTCTATAAATTTAGATATACATATTACAGACATAAATAGATATTATATACATAAATACTGTCATATCCTGCATAAAGGCATTTTTGCCAATAACAGGTGACAGATATGATGGTGGTCCCGTAAGAGAGTACCATGTATTTACTATAATTTTTCTATGTTTAGATATGTTTAGATATTCATAGCATTGTGTTAGAATTGCCTACAGTATTGAGTACAGTCACAGTATTGCTGTCCAGGTCTGTAGCCCAGGGACAGTGCACTACAATACAGTGTGGACCTAGTACCACCTAGGTTTATCTAAGTACCCTCTGGAATGTTCACACAAGGGCCAAATCGCCTAACAACACACTTCTCAGAACATATTCTCGTGGTTCAGTAATGCAGCTCTGCACATAATTCGAAAATGCATTATAGCATTGTCATAATAATAATTAATGTCCTGGTGGTTTACATTTTCAAACTGATTTCTCACTGAGAAAGAAATGGCCTGGTCTTCCATTAAGGGGATTTCAAGCAGGCAGTGGTTGGCAGGTGAGCTGCAGGACCGTCTTCGTCCTGCCTCCTCAAATCACATGTCATAGATGATAAGTTACAGCTGAGCCTGTTGGAGGATTCTGTGAGCTCTTGGCACAAATCCAGGATAATCCAGGCTATTAATGTTGCCTCAGAACCTGACTTGAAACACCATTGCCAGAACTGGGCCAGGTGAGAATGGACTCACGGCAGCTTCTGTTCTGATTTTTCCCCCACCTCAACCCTTCGCACTTATTTCTAAATAATACGGTGTGGTTTAGAGATGAATGGAATTGAGGCTTTTATTTCTCCGTAAGGAGATAAGCAACTTCCTGTGTGATTAGGACACAGAGCAGGAGAGGCTCAGGGACTGGTGGGAGCTGTCTGCCTCCCAGTCGGGTAAACTTCACGAAGACCCATCGTCCATCTAAAATTTGAGGAAGGAAGCCCTTGCCTTGTCTGCCTAAGCTGTTGGTACACAAAAAGTTAGTCAGGGTCACACCATTTAAAATGTTTCAAATCTCTACAGCACTATATAAACTATTGAGTGTAAATAATTGTCAAGTTCCAGATGGACAATATTAAAGAATTCTACTCAGTAGACTGATTTGTTTCATTACTTGGAGAAACACTATGAATCAATTGCAAAAATGGCTAAATTCTTCATTCTTCCTTTTCCACATCTAATTCCTGTGCAATGTAGATTTTGTTGCTTCTCTGTCTAATAGGTGAAGTCTAACTCCTCAGCCCTTAAATCTGGGCTGACCTTGAGAAGGTTTGTTTGATGGGATGCAGTGGAAATGAGCATGAGCTGGCTCTGAGCCCAGCCCTTAAGAGGCCATGGCTGCTTCTGTTCTCTATTTCTTGAAACCCTTGCAGATGGCACGTGAGCAAGCTCGGGCTAGTCTGCTGGAGGGGGGCAAGCCATCCTCAGTCAGAGGGCCTCCCCCCGAGAGGAGAGCTGACCTGGTAGCTATCTGTAGATATGTGAGAAAGCTTTTCCAGACCAGATGCACTGTTTCACTGAAATGCCCGTGTTAAATATTATTAACTTGTAGAATCATAAGCTAAATTCATTTTTTAAGTTACAAAGTTTTGGGGTGGTTTGTCACATAGCAATGGAGACATGTAAACATTTTTCAGAACACTCACTGCTTTTGTTATGCATTCAAATAGGGACCTTTGCCAGCTGTGCATATAAGTTAGGAAGGGTGGATATTAAACAAGGAGTCAGAAGCATTGGTTTTGGCAGCCTTTATAAGTTCTGGGGTAGCCCGTGAATTTCTAGAAAGGTCAGGAAAGGCATCAATTTAGAAATTTTTCCTCTGGATTCACCTTCCACCCCCGTTTGAGTATATTCAGTTATAATGAGAATGTGGTGAAATAGACATTCTTATGCTGATGGGAATGTGAATAGGCATGATCGTTTTTATTCAGTAAGTAGACATTTATTAAACATATCCTATGGTCAGGTACTCTGATAGGGGATAGAATTACAGGCTAAAAAAATATGACTTTGTCCTCAAGAGACCCACAATATAAAAGGAATAACAGACAAAAAACTCTATTGTGAAACCAACTTATCCATAAAAATGAAATATTGAAAAAGAATTTGGCAATATGTACCAAAGGCTTTCAATTATTTTTACTCTTTGGTACAATGATTTATCTCCTAGAAATATATTCTAAAGGAATGATCCAAAATGAAAAAAAAAAAAAAGTCTAATTCACAAAATGTTCTTCTTTCTCTGTAAATGTAGGAGAAATATATTAATTCCCAAGATCAAATTAGTTATGATCTATTAGTTGTGATAGAGCATTACCCAGCCATGAAAATTGTTTATGAGGAGTCTATTATAACAAAGTGATTGTGACATGCTAAGTAAGATACAGAATGCAAATATATTTTCAATGATAGGAAACTTATGTAACAAAATATCCTTAATGTTTATAGTGGTTGGTATAGATAGTGGGAAAGAAGAAAGGACACTAACATTTTCGATGATGTATTATGTATTAAGGACATTGTGTTATGTGGAAATAAAGAAAAAAAATTAAAAATACATGTGTTTTGTCTCTTAAATGTGTTAAACAAACTTATTGCAATGACTCTTCATGGTAGTTACAACTATTACCATTTAATAGACAAAGAAAATGAGAATCTCAGAAGCTAAATAAATTCTCTGCACATGTTAAACTGATAGGAGGTAGACGGTGGATTTGAGCTGAGGAATATTTCCCACTGGAGCTATGAGACTTCTACTAAAGAGATTTTGATGGTTTTTATTTATCTTGTTTCCCCTTACTTGGATTTCCTAATTCTTCAATAAATTCTATACCTCTATAATTTAAATATGATTTAAAACATAAACACATTGCTCACCCAGTGTCTCTGGTTGCTCAGACTCACAAGCCCAGTGTGTAACAGCCTATATGGGACTTCCTAACTGAAAAGGGAATCTTAGTATTCATTAAGCCCAATCCTATTTTTGATGTCTCAAATCCTGGCCACAGCATTTCCTGGCACTTATCAAGGTCCCCATAAACTCCCCAATAAAGGGGGATTCTTTATTGCAAGAGACAGCCATAGTCCATGGTTTGTTGAACTCTGAAAACAGTGACATTCTTAGATTAAGCAGGAACTTGTCTTCTACTTCCATTCTCCCATGGAATAGACTTATCTCTGTTCCTCCAGAGAGTCCTTGTAAGTAGGTTGAGGTAGATATTATGTTCTTGGCAGCAGAAACTCCTGGTTGCCTACCCAATATCTATTCTTTCCTTCTGCCTTAAAAATAGAAGTCAAATTTTATTCAGGGGTGCCATGTTCCTAATTGAAGACAGCATCTCCCAACCTCCCTTGCAGCTAGCTGGTGCAGTGTAATTAAATTCTGGCCAAAGAGATGAAAATAACAGCTGTTGGTTAGGACTTCCAAGAAAATTCCTTAAAAAGGGCTGATATGTGATCCTTCCACTCCCCCTTCCCCTTCCTGGTTTCTTTACCTGTTCTGACTAGATGGGAGAAGTGAGAGCTGGAACTTTAGCAGCCATTTTGAAATATGAGGCAACCTTAAGAATAAAAGCCAGTGCTAAGGTTGTTAAAGCAGAAAGACAAAAAGAGCCCAAGCTCCTAATGTCTATGGACTGCTACACTTACCTTCAGGCTTCTTTTGCTGAAATGCAAGAATAAAACTTTTTTGAAAAAAAGTATTATTTCTGTTCATTTTTATAAGCAGGCAGATTAATTCCTAATTGATCCTCAATGTTCTCTGCCTCAGTCTCCTATGATAGGGTTCAAGTCCTCTCATCACTTGCACATTCTATCTGGAGCTGTTCCAGTCTTCCCCTGGGTCTGTCCAAAGTGATGCTGTAAGCTGAATATTACATGACCTAAAGAGTAAATGATCCAGGATGTGGAACTCACACAATGCATCCAAGACTGGGCTGTGTGTCCCTTGTCTGTGTTCCATGACACTGCTGCTTTCCTTTCACCTTGTACTCATATTCATGGGAATAATGGCTGTCCTCAACTACATGCCAGGCACCAAAGCCCCCATTTGACATAGATTTCCTCATGTCACTTAAATTTGAAATTCCTTCTACTGTGCCTAACCCCTCCATTACTCTGTGAGCTCCTGGAGAGCAGCACCCACGTCTTGTTCTTTGCTATTTCCCCAATGCTTGGCACAAGGCAGGCGTGTGTTAAATGCTTGTTGAGGAGAACTGAACTGATTCCAAGGTGAACATGGAATCAGGCAGCCTTGCTTTCAGATCAGCTCTGTCACTCACTGGCTTAACCCCTGAAGACACTTGATTTCTCCGAGTCTCATGTGGTAATGAAATTGAACCTGTAGAGTTATTATGTGTGAAGGTGGGGTGAGAGGTTGCCTCATATTTCAAAATATCTCTTACGGAGAGCAAGTTTTTGGCATAAGGAAGAATTGAAAATACGAGAGTATTTGTGCTATGAAGAAGAAGGCGGCAGAAAGAAGGGTCCACAGAGAAATTAGAAAAAGCAGGAGGAGGCAGGAAGCAGGTCTCAATTCACTTCACTCTTCTCCTTCCGTCCGGCCTCGCCTCCCGGTGCCCTGGCAAGGCCAATGGGCTGAGGGAAGCCAGGAAGCAGGACAATGCTTGCTGCCTACAACCAGCCCAAACTTTGGCCTGGACGAGTAATGTCTTCACGCACATGAGCTTATGTGCATAGAAATTGTGGAGTTAACATGTAATAGGCGGACTTCAATGAGCACAGTAAGGAGTAAATGCAAGGCTTATTTCTATCCTGTTGAGCAGAACTGAACAGGGCAGCAAGTCCTCCCCGACAGTCCCTGCTGACTCTTCCTGTGCACACTGTCATCTCCTCAAAGGCAGTGGCCTATGTTTTGTTTTCTCACTTCTTATTCAGCAACTCAGGGCTTCCCAAGGTGAATGACACAAATGGTTTCAGTCTATCCAGCCCTGGGGACAAAAGCAGCCAGCACCATGCCTGGCATAGAGTCAGTGCTTTTTTGAGTGCGTGGCTCTATGGCCTAAATCAATCCATTGGGATGGGTGGTGTAAATTCAACTCAACAACTTAATTGAACGTGAACAGTTAATGTAATTATGAACAAGCTGCTGTTCTTCCTCAGAAATTAAGGAGAAAGGTATTATATGTAATATATAGTACATATAATATAGTATTTACTGAACATAGTATGTATTGAATTTGCCTTTGTGCCAAGTACTTTGCTAGGTGTGTTATTGATTATTTCATTTGTATACAAATTTATGTATCAATACATTATCTTAGTTTTACAGACAAGGAAACTGATGCTTTGAGAAATTAAGCAATTTAATCAAGTTCAAATAAAGTTATCTGATTCCAGCATCTGTCCCCATGTTCTTGCTTCAACTGTTCTGAACTTAACAAGCTGTCTCCCTTCTACTGTTTCTGCTCAGATCCAGCTTTGTTCTCCCCACCCCCATCAACTCAAATAGTAAAGTTCCCAACATACCTTATACCTGAGCCTGCCCAATTATTAATAAAAACCTTAACTTCTAGAACTTATTGATTTGTTTCCATTTTATAAATACCTGTATAACAATGATATTAACCACTAACTGATTTTTTACTATACAGCAAGAACTTTACACACTAGCACTTTGAATTCTCCACAAAACCTTGGTATGAGGCTATTAGTTTTTCTGTTTAACAGACAAGGAAATCAAAGCTCAGAGATGATAAAAGCTTTGATCAAGGTCACACAGCTTCAGCCAGAGCCAGCTCCCACACCTATGCCTTCCCACCTCACCACTCAGTGTCCTCTGACCAAAACTGTGCTGGGATCGAAAGATAAGCAAGTTAGTCCCTGTCCCTGCAGATCACATTCTCATGTGGCGTGAAAGTTGAAACCCCTCCTTCCTTCTGGGCACAGCTTCTATTGCTTCAGTTCCTTGCCGTGACTTAGGGATAGTTGGGGAGCTTCACTACTCCCCAAACTTTCCCTCCCTCAGGCCTCTTTCCTCTTGAATACTGGTCTTGACACTGGTCATCATGTGGTCATGGTACAGGTCACTTCATTCTTGTCAAGCTTATTATCTTCATCTGTAATTTGGGACATCAATATCTACCTGATAGGTTTGGGTGTGTCAGGTTGCATTTTTTAAAGACGGCAGCACCAGTATGTAACCTATGCCACATGATCATCTGATGATGTGGACTTGACCCTCCTCCACTGAGAGGTGAAGTCAAGGTTCCCTCCCCTGTGGGGCTGCCTTGACCAACAGACTATAGCAGAGCTGACTGTGTGACTGCTGCGGCAGGGATGTAAGAAGCAATACAGATGTGACTGCTGCGGCAGGGACGTAAGAAGCAATACAGATTCTGCCTGGTCCTCTCTTTTGAGTCATTCACCTTGGGCAGCCCTGAGATGACCTGTAAGGAGTCCTGAAGCCACAAGTTAGAGAGATCACATGGGAAACCACATAAGAAAGACAGAGGGATGTGCAAAGAGCCCCAGCGGTTCCATTCCTCAGTCTATCCAGCCCTGGAGATAAGAGAGCAGAAGATCTTTCCGATGATTCCAGCTCCAGCCTCCAACCACGCAGGATGACCCCAGATGGAACAGAGATGAGTGTTTCTGCTGACCCTTGCTCAGTGCTACAAATTCTGCAGCAAGTTGTTCATTTGACCCCTCCATGCATCATCATCATGATTAGAAGTAGATTAGTCGTCCACATTAAATATTGAAGTCACTAAGTTTTGAGGTGGTGGATTATAGCCAGCTACCTGGCACAGGGGGAGTGTTACCAGATATGAAGGCATTGAAGTGGTTGGTGCTGTGTTTAGGAAGTTGGCACTGAGGTCACCTCCTATGTCAGGATGAGAACAATGGCCTGAGGGCCGTGAAACTTGAGCTTCTGGTTTTCAGAAATCAGAATCAGAGTTTTTCAAGTTACTCAACTCCTAGGAAGTAGGTTTTAACTGATTTCAAGAGCAACCAGCCTACAGGAATGTAAAACTCAGTTCAAAAAACACTATAAACTGACTCATTTTCATGAAACTATTAGAAAAAAAAAAAAAAAAAAGTTGAGCATATGCTTAATGTTCTAGGGCTTCCAGAAGCAATAGAAAGTCTTTCAAATGGAGTTGTGTGTGGGGAATAGCTTTCTAGAATCCAAATCCTTCCCTAACTTCGCCTAAAGGAAAATCTTCTGTTTTATGGAAACCTGGATGCCAAAAAAATTGCTGGGCTGGAGAAATGGCCTCTGGGCACTCCTGAAAAAGTAATATCAGACAGAGATTATTGAGTAAACTAGGGCAGTCTTTTTCTCCTTCCATAACTTGCCTGCCTTCCCATCTAGGGCTTGACTATATAAAACGTACACTTGACTTCAGATTTAATGAACCTGAGGGCCATGGAGAAATGAGGAAACTCTGTAAGGCAAGAAGCTAAACATTTGCTTGTGCTCAGATTGTAGAGGAATTGTTAGAACTGGGAGAGTGTTTAGGGGTCCCATGGTTAAAGGCTTTTGTTTTTATAGGTCAGAAGCTGGAAACCAAGCAGATGAGTGTGATTTACAGAGCTGGTGACAGGGCTGAGAAGGGGACTGAGGAAGCCTGACCCTTTCCTGAGATACCCAAAGCCTGCCAGTTACCATTACTCTTACAGTCTCCATACTCTGGAACCCACGTTCCTTTAGCTCATCTGCCAACCAGTGAGGAAAGATGCTGGAGACGCCTCCGGTTTGGACCTTCTCTAAAAAGTTCTGCAATATACTTCTAATTCAACTTGTTAGTATGTTGTTTAGGAAATTGCATCCTCTTTTATAAGTGAAATATGTTTGTAATTTCCCCTTTATAATAATATATTTTCTCCAATTTTAATGTCAGGTGTACCCAGATCAAGTAGAATGATTTTGAAGTATTCTTCTTTTTCTATTGTCTATAAGATTTGACACGATCTGTTTTTTGAAATTATCTTTTACTTGTATTTATAAATATTAGTTATCTATTTCTTGATACTTTGGAAAAAAAGTAAGAAGTTAACTGATGACTCCATACTGAACCCCAGAGTCAAAGCTTTCTATCATAGACATACTCTTATTTGACAATATGAATGTTACTTTCTTTGCATCATTATTATTATTGCTTAATATTTGATGCAGCAATTGTCTGATTTCTTTTCTGAATGTATTTACCTTATTTGTTCTTTACGAGGTGTTTGTTTTTAGTCCTTGCCTTAAACATTGCTATTGTTATTACATTTTAAGCCGTTTTAATTTTGTGAAGGCAAAAAGTGGAAACCTAATAAACACATGTATATGTAAAAAAAAAAAAAAAAGCTCTGCAATATACTTATTTGTTCTGAGACCTTGGCCAAGACATTTGCACTCGCAGAACCTGTTTCTTCACTTATGAAATAAGAATACGATTGACAACAGCTTTTCCAGTGGCAGGTGGGAGCCAGGCATTAGAAGGTGCGAGGCCTGCAGAGTGTAAAGTGTGCAGCACGGAGTCAGGTGTTAACATGGTGGAGTGAATGTGGAGTGTGGAGGAGGCCAGGGGCTGGTCTTTGACAACCCAAAGTGTCAAGGAGCTTGGGATTTAGTCTCAGTGGTTCAGTAAGTGGACTTCATCAGCACACCCAGAAGAGTCTCAGCTTAGACCCACCAAATAAAACACACAACTCCTGATGTGTATAAACAGCATGTTTATTTGCAAAGGTAAATAGCTCTTGGCAGTGATGGAATGCTTGAACCTGTTGTCTGGGATACCTCCTTCCTGGTCTCAAACCATCTGAGAACCTGAATTGGTCACCAGAAGTTAAGCAGGTGGCAACGTGGTGAAAAAACCTTGGGTAGGGTTTGGGATGAACAAGAAGTGATTTTGGTCCTGGGTCTGTCATCTGCTGGCTGTGTAACTGAGCACAGGCATGCCATCCTGACATTTTCTAGCTCATCTGTGAATGAAACTGGGGCAACAGCAACCCTGGCAGGGTCTCTGAAGGGGCTGAGTAGACACACTAAGTCATGCGGTGGGTAGCAGGCGCTTGATAACCCATTTTGCTGGGGGTGGGGGCGGTCTGAGGCCAAATTGATAATACACAATCTGTCCAAAGGGGAGAAGGTTTTTGCCCTTTGGCCCAGATTGCCATGGGGAATAGAGGTCCAGCGTTATCAGATCTCTTGAGTTTTAGGTGACATATTCCAACATATAAACGTGGACAACTAATCTCCTTCTAATCATGATGATGATGATGATGCATGTATGGGTCAAATGAAACACACCTGCAGGTGAGTGGGGCTCTAGATGGCTTAGATTCAGGGCCTGATGGCTCTGGGAGGTGCTAGGTGCCCGTTGGGTTTGTCTGAGGGGAGCTTTCCCACCATGGGGAAGACTTTTGCAACATGGGAATGAATGTAAGACTGAGGGCTACTCTAGTACCCTTGGAGCCAACTTAGCATCTGTGGGTATGTGACTCTGTATGTGTGTGAGAGAGAGCTGTGTTCAGGGTGGGAGAGGGTATATGTTTGTCACCTTCTCCCTATGATAGATTAGGTCTAACTCCTCAATAACGTATTTCCTTGATTCTAAGACCTATTACTTATAAGACATGTCATCATTTTATTAACATCTTTCAGAGGGAAAAATACATATGCTTCCCTCTACCATGCACATTTTAATTCTAAATCTCATCTAGATTCCAGAGCTTTAAAATGGCTTAGGTTAAGGCAATTTTTAATACTTTTAGGTGAAATTATGTTGAACATTTACTATGTGCCCAGCTGAGCAGGCTAATATATGGGCTTAAATGATGTTTATGTCTTAAAAGACGCAGCTCTGACATCTATGATGGAAAGTGGGGAAGTCGATGGGACCATGTCAAGCTGCCCTTGGTCTCTAATCCAGATTTTCAGCTCCTGGCCTCATTTCTTCTTCACTTTAGTACCATGACTAAGCAGTGAAGAAGCGATCTTCCCTATTTTAAGACAGAAAACCAAAGCAGAAAGGGTTGACTCATTTGGTCAAGGTCCCGGCGCTGATGATAGCAGAGTTTAGGCAGGGGTCTCAGGCCTCCTGACCCTGGTCCAGGACTCTGTGAAGTGTCCAAAGACCTCCCAAGAGATGCTGCCTCCACCCTTCCTGACTCTGGATCCAGCTGTCAGAAGGCTCCTAGGTCTGACGGTCCAACCAGAGCAGTGACTGTAAACCTCCCTTAAAAGGCAGAAACGAACACTCCGAGGGACCTGGCAGACTAAATAAAGAGTGTTACCACTGGGGTATCACCCACAGAGGAACCATCTGCTTCCCAGAGCAGCCGCAAAAGATGCTCACGTGGCATCATGTGGTGTTTGTTACCGGTTTATGCTGAAACCCCAGGGGAGGAGGCCATGGCTCTGCTCACACAGGTGCAAGCCCAGGCAGCAGGTAGGCATCTAGCTTCAAGGCCTCAGGGGTAGCCAGAAATGCAACTTTCTTCCTCTACAGGGGAGTCTTGTTTGATTTAAAGCCACTGCTGGGTGTAGGTGGTGGAAACTCAGTTCTGGTCATTTGGTCATCTTTGCCTTGTGATGCATCTGAGCTCTTGGCGTTGTATGGAGGGGCTTTGGAGCTCTGGCTGCTGCTGCCGCAGGCTGACATTCCTTTCTGAGTGTTGGCCATTTGTCCACTGCTGCATCCTCTCTCACCTCTGACCATGAGTCCCCTTTGGGCTTCATGGCAGGGAGAACCGTCTACTGTTTCCTGCCCCACCCTGCTGTAAAGGAAAACACCATTTCCGGTTCGTTCTGCAGTTCTCACAACACTCTGAGGCTGCCTCACAGACTTATCTAGAGCCACCACACGGACATGTCTTTGCTCTCATGCCTTGCTGAGCGTGGACTTGGGGACAGTCTCGGTGCTCCCCAGACTCTGCCTTGTGTTCTTTGAACCTCTTGGGGGCTTAACCAGCTCACACTCCTTGCTTGGGTGAGGATGGAACCCAGGTCTCTTCCTTTCTTCTCTGTCTGTTCTCCAGCACGTAGGTGCTTCCTGTGGTCTCAGAGGACCCAAAGCACGTCCATTCTCACTACACCTTCTTCTGACTTTTGTCTAGAGGCGTTAAGCTTTAAAAACTGAAACCCCCAAGTTGCTTCCTATATTCTGGCTGCATTCCCCTGGGTCATCTCTTCTTTGAGCCAATATACACCGTGCTGCTGAAATGTATGGAAAGGTACACAGGATACAATGAAATAAGAGGACTGCAATATAAAACAACAAAAAAATCTTGTTAATATCAATATTTCAAAGTGTGAACCTTTTCATTATATACATATGCTGATGTTAGAAACGTCTTTAAAAGCATGCAACCTGGTTTGAATCCATAATGCAAAGTGCTCAGTTTATTAGTTGGGACACACATATGACCCTCAGTCTCTCTTCTATGAAATGGAAATAATTCTTCCCATGTGATAGATTATTTCAAGTATTAGAAAAGAATGTTTCTAATTCTCAGAATGTTGAGCTATTGATGCAGTACTAGGTCATACTCACTGTCATTGCACTGTCTGACCGGGTTTCTAGTTTAAAGTCAGCATTGTGTTTCTCCACCTGTGCATTTTGGGTGGTCCTCAAGACCACTTTCAGGTTTAGTGATTCCCTAGTTACAGAACTCAAAAAAGCCATTATACTCACAGTTATGCTTTATTACAATGCTCTAGACTGACGTTTACGTCCCTCACCTACAAATTCATATGTTGAAACTTAATCTCCAATGTGATGGCATTAGGATGTAGCATCTTTGGAAGTGATCGATTAGTATTCTTATATTAATAAAAGAGACTCCAGAGAGCTACTTTCCCCCTCTACCATTTGAGAACACAGCAAGAAGACAGCTGTCTGTGAATCAGAAAGTAGGTCCTCACCAGACACCAAATCTGCTAGTGCTGCACCCTTGGACTTTCCAGCCTCCAGAACTGTGAGAAATACATTTCTGTTCTTTTATAAGCCACTCAGTTTATGGAATTTTGTTATAGTAGGCCAAATGGACTAGGACATACAGTGAAAGGACACAGATTAGAATTGGAAAAGAGAAGAGGCACACAAGCTGGGAGAGCTTGAGTCCCAGTGGACTAGCACTTATTCCTTCCAGTAACAAGATGTGGCAATGCCCATGGAGTATTGTGAACCAGAGAGCTCACCTGAGCCTTGGTCTCTGGGTTTGCATTGGAGGCTGTCATGTAGACAGGGATAACTGCTCATGTGCCTTTCCAGAGGTCAAGTTGACACCATGTGGACCAAGGCCTCCAACATAAATCATGTTAGCACAGAACATTTGGTGTGGACCCAGGCCCCTGGGTAAATAAAGCCTCTTATCAGGAAGAACATTCCAAGGGCTTGGGGTTACTTTCTAAGAACTGGGGGCAAGTGATAATTTGTTTTTCAGGCAAGACTAATCCTTTGCTGCACAACCTGTATCTTTATTATGGCCAATTCACCATGTTTTGCTAACTCACTTAGTACGGTTTGGGCATGTTTCTATGTTCTTGATCATTTTGATTTTTCTTCTTTCTCCTTCTTATGCCCCTTCCCAAGCTAGAAAATTGACCCACTCTGAATTCTTCTTTTGCATCCACTTGGATGATCCAGGCCTCCTTCATCTCCATTCTCACTATCACAGACGCTGTTCAGGTTGTTACGGCCTCTCCTTTGGGCCAGGATGAACACCTCCCAACTGGCATGTCTGGCTTGAATCTTTTAATACTCCAACTAAGTGACCTCTCTAACAAGCACCAGCCAGGTATCATCCTTTGCTTAAAAGTCTTTGGTGATTTCTATTACCCCAAATTTTTTATTTTTTATTTTTTATTTATTTATTTATTTTTTGTTCATTTTTTTCTTCCTCTGGCAATGCTCTTTCCCATTGCCTCCCCAGTAGCTGGGATTACAGACGCCCACCACAACGCCTGGCTGTTTTTGATGTTGTTAGAGATGAGGTCTTACTCTGGCTCACTGCTGTTGATACTGGTCTCGAACCTCTGAGCTCAGGCAATCCACCCACTTCGGCCTCCCACAGTGCTGGGACTATAGGCGTGAGCCACCACGCCTGGCCTATTACCCCAAATTTTTATGGTGTCTGGGGCTCTGCTTAGTTTTCTGACCCATTTCCCTGTCACTTCTGCCCCTGTCTTCTGACTTGGATTCTGTTATTCAAATATGATTATTTATACCTCTGGGTATTTGCCCACTCGGTGTGGATTCTCGTTTTGCCTCTCTCAGCACCTCTCTAAGGGCCCCCTTCCTGTGCCCTACCATCCACTCACCAGGACAGGCCAACCCTTCCTGTGCTCAACTAAAAAAGCCTATCTCCCTGGAGAAGCTTCCGTGAGATTCACAGGGCTGTGGACAATCTCATGCTAGAATTGTTTTCACATTGTACTGTAATGTTTCTAACCACGGGGCTGGTCTGGTGAGATGCTTGGTAAAGACTTGTCAACTTATTACACAGTGAACAATAGATAAACGGCAGCATATCTGACTGTATATTAAAGATGTACGTTACACTGGGCTTTATTCAGTTGATTCTCAAACATGTGGGAGTTGATTTCTGATTCTAATTTTTTCCTTCTTGTAGGTTGTGGTTTTAAATTAAAAATCTTTTATTTTAAATTTTAAACCTCTTACTATTTCTTCTTTCCTCCTACCATTGCCTGTCGTTTTCTACATGAATCATTGCTTCCCTGCTCTGGAATTAGCAGGTCTCTCGGTTACTTTATCATGTAACATGCAGCTATAAAGCAAATCAAATACTCCTGGAAGGTTATGCTGGATGAGAAAATATTTATTATGTTTGCACTCTGGCTTGGAAGCCAGTTATCATTTACTAGCTATGTTTTAATACTGTGTCATTTTTTTTCCATTATTGCTCTAGCTGCTGGAAGGAAATCCCAAGTGTCTCAGATACTGCCACCTGGTGGTGAAGAGCTGTTAACCAGCTCTTTAGCAAAAGTGGGTTATTGCTGTTATTGAGGGCCAAACATAACTGCTGGGGAATTGAAGACTCAGAGAAGGTGAGAACAATATCACGTTTGGAAGGTTTGCACCATGCCAATAACTGTGCAAGACATGGTCCAGCCGATAACTTATCTAATCCGTGCCATTGCTCTGAAAGGGAGATGCTACGGTCTTATTTTGCAGATTGGAAAATGGAGGCTCCAAGGGATCGACTCGCAAGAGTGCTTAGAATTGGGGGATTCACACCCAGAGGTGTCCAACTCCAAGCCCCATGCCCTTTCCACCGCTTCTAATGATTTCCTTTAGATAGAGCCATTTATCCAGAAAATTCAGACTCACCACAAATCCTTTATCTTTTGGGGACATAGGAGCAAATGATCAGTAAATGCAGATATTGGTTAGGATGCTCTTTGGAAGAGAAATTAGCTTGGTTTTCTAAATGGATGAGGCCACTAAGACAAATAAATGGGTAGAAGCCACATAAATAAAAACTTCAGTTCAACATAAAGAAGATTTTAGTGCCTGAGATCGTATCTTCCCTCGGGTGCCTCTTTGACTCAAATCGCACTTAACCATCATACTGCCATCACCGGAGTGTGTTGTGTGTCTCTCTCACTATCTTGAATCAGTTTTTCTTGAGGGAGAAACCGCGACTGACCTCTTTGCATGCTGAGATCTAGCACAGAGGCTGGTGTATTAGGTATAAAATGAAATATTTGGTGAATGAAAGACTGAATCAGAGCGGTTAGATGTTCAAAATTGCCTGGGCTTCCTTGGGAGAGCTCAGCATCCTTCCTTGAGAGGGAGCTACCATGTACACGGAGGCTGGAAGACCTCCTGTCAGAGGCTTCCCGACTTTGAAGGGGGGTGGGAGAGGGCATCTGAGGGAGAGCTTCCTCACTAGTGAGCTGTGGTGACTTTCAAATGTGCTGAGATGTTAATCGCTTAGCTTGAGGGGAAGTCAACCGAATATTGGTGCAGCAATTGCACCAACGATGTGCTCCCCGGGCACAATGCCTTTGGCCGTGAGAAGCTCTGTTGACTCCAGTGCACCATGGTGTGAGAAGGACATGCTGATCTCAGGTCCTTCTAGGTAAAGGCAGCTGAGGTTCTGTACATCCATGCTCCCCACCTCTTTCACATTATGGCATGGTGCAGATGCTGTTCTGGAGACTCTACAGCTGGTCACCCAGATGATGGAGAAGCCTGTAACACAGGGCACGTATTTGAAATATCAAGTTAGGAAGAGATTTTGAATCTGCTGCAAAACATGTAGGGACACAGTATGGAAAGAAGGAGCACATGGAGTTGCTTTATTCTGTGATAATCCATATGGCAGACCACATGATGTGCCTGTTTAATGCTTTTCTTTTGCCATGATCCCTCCAGCCCTTTTCCCAGTGGTAGGTGGTGGGAAAAAGTACATTTCCCTGTTCCACTGACTGGCTTTGGCTGGTGGCATATGTGAGGACATGAAGCAAGGAAAGGCCATTTGGCTTGGCTTCTTGAATTTTCTAGGAGAACAGCAAGCCCCAGGTGGCAGCTGGCCCCAGAATTAGAGGCATGTGTAGCAGAACTTGACTACAGCCCAAGACAGCTGCTCCAAACACTGCAGCTGACCTGTAAACCTGCAAGTGAGAAAAACATTTGTTATTGTAGGCACACGAAATTTTGGCATTGAAAAAATATAGTATTGCACCAATACTGGCTCATATACTCCAGAAGAAAGAATTAGGACCAATGAAGGGAAGTAGAGAGAGGCAGACTAAGTGAGTCATATTCAACATACTCTCCAAATTCTTCTCGTGTCTACAAAGGGGTCATCTATATTATCTGTAAAGACATTGAGGGGAGCCCTGAATTTTATCAAGCACAGTGGTTGATTTGGATGTGGGAGTTTGGGATCTAGAGTGATGGATTGGGAAGATTGCTCTCTGCAGGATGTGCAGTTCCACAAACAATTAGAAGAGAAGAGAGAGGGGAGAGGAAAAAAAGTAGAACAAGGAAAGGAAGACAAGAAGCAGTGAGATAGTGGAAGGTGATTGCTGTGGACTGAATTCTCTACCCCCAAGTTCACACGTGGAAGCCCTAACCTTCCATGTCACTGTATTTGGAGATAGTGCCTTAGGAAGGTAACTAAGGGAGAATGAGGTGGTCCTGACCAGGTAGGATTGGCGGCCTTAGGAGTGGGGGAAGAGAGAGGAAGATCAATCCGTCTTCCCCAAGAATGTGAATAGAGAAAAGAGTATGAGGGGATGTAGTAAGAAGGCGGCCATCTGTCAGCCAGAAGAGAACTCTCACCAGGAATCAACGCAGGTGAAGAGATTTCTACATAAATCATTGCCTCCTTGCAATGCACCTTCCATTGCCCCTTGAGGGACTTCCCAGTACTGGCATTTTTTAGCTGCATGATCCTGGGTGATTCACTGAGCTCCAACAGCCTTGTTTTCCTCTTCTGTAAAAGGTGGAGTGTTAGAGTTTCTGGTCATTGTATAAAATTACTGTGCCAGGAATAAAGTGAACCAGCAATCTGTGTGAGCTTCTTGGAGGAGGTCTGGGACCTCTGGGGTGCAGAGCTTCAGTGGGGTGTCTGGGGATGGCTGTAGTGGAAGCTTGTGCCCAGGGAGGGTGATAGAGGGGTGCCCTGGTAGTGGCAGAATCTTCAAGAAGCAGCTTGAGTCATTGTTATCAGAGAAAATGGGGTAATGCCCTTGGTTGTCTTGGAGTCTCTGTAGCAGCAGTTGCAGTGTGGGATGGTGGTAGGCAGGCCTCCTCGAAACTCCGTCACTGTCCCCTTCCCCCTGGTTCAACAGAAGCCTGGTGTGACTTAGATATTGGAATCAGGTTAGAAAAGGCTCAGTGACCAGCCTACGAAATGAGTCCTGGTCAGTATAATCATGTTAATTCCATTCTGTTTTGTGAATGATTGGTTAAGAGGAGGTAGGTTTCACCTCTTGGCCAAAGAAATGTAAGTAGAAGGTTTCTGGGGGTAGGGTGGACTGGTGGGATTTCTGGAAGGATTTTTTTCTCTTCTCAAAGTGAGAAAAAACGTGCGAGGAGGCGACTCTTCCTCAAGAGGCTTTATGGACACAACTCTGGAGATGTAGGAGAAAGGAGTCCACAGAGGAGATGGGGACAGTGCAAGAGCTTCCTGGGAGTGGAGAGGGCTCTTCATAAGTTCACATGACAGTCCCCACTCCCCCTTTTTTAATACTAAAAGTGTCCCAATTTTAAAAATCTGTAGGACATGTCTTGGGAAAGAGTGTAAATAGACGAGTCTATGTTTAGGTAATCAGAATGTTAATGAGAGCAGTAAAAATTTTGCATAATAAAAATTATTATGCACAACTTTGGTATAGTTTAGATTTCATCCATTCTGCAACTCCTCAAAATGATTTTTCGTTGCACTGCAGTAGACATAAGCTGGTTGTTGCTCCAGCAGCTATTCTTTGCTTCCCACCATACCACACATTTTCCAGGAAGGAGTCTGGGCGCGTGATGGGCACGAGGGCAGTTTTGCGTAGTAGGTATGTGTGTGGGCTCCCAGGTCAGAGAGCGTGGGTGGGAAGATCAACTCCCAGCTCACTGTCATGGAAGCAGATGCATCTTGCTTGCCCCTCTTCAACTCTGTCTGTTATACAATAGAAATCACAGCAGAGCTTAGCTCATAGGATTGATATCAGTGTCCAGAAACTACGTAGTTTTGGGTTACCACCTGGCACATGTTAAGTGTTCAACAAGTTTATCCATTTTTACTGACTTTCATCTCCATCTCTTAGAATAAGTGAGTTCTAATTGGCACATGTCATTTCACACAATCCATGCTGCCTGTTAATGTGATAGATTTAAGAGCAGGCATGTGACTGAATTTGGGGACTTTTCTTTGAGCTATCAGGAAGCAACCTGTTTTCCTGCCCCCAAACACAAAGCTCCTGGACTGCTGGAAGACATCTCAAGCTTGACTGAGAATAGAAGCTCCACAAAGAAAGAAGAGCTGGAAAATGAAGAGAGAAACTGTCTTGATCACAGCATTTGAGCCCTGAATATAGCCCAGCCTGAAAGCCTAATCTGTTTAGCCACTTGATCCAAGCAATTTCCTTTTTTGCACAAACCAGTTCAGATGGAATTTAGTATTTGTTGCAGTAAAGAATATTAATTGATATACACTATGCCCTGCAGATCAAAGAGACAAATGTGACATGGATTCTGATCTGACCTCAGAGAACTTAGTTTGACAATGTGGCTAATGTTATAATTTACTGTCTGCTGCTATTTGAGCTCTTAGCCAATTAATAAGCATATACATGCAGCCAGTTTGACTCTGAATTGTGATGTAGAGACATCATGATATCGGGGTGTCCAACTTGCTGCCCATGGGCCGCATGTAGATAATTTAAGGACTGTTTTGCTTATCTGTGGTGTCTGGTATCACAAAAAGTATGCACAGATATTTTCTTTTGCTCATCACCTTCCATTAGTGCTTCTGTATTTACCATGGGGCTCAGACAACTCTTACTTTTCCAATGAGTGACAGCAAAGAAAAAAGGTTGGGTGCCCCTGGATGATGTGAGGAATTAACACTGGTGGCCTTAAGCACATGGTGGTGCTGAGTTCCTGGCCCCCTTGTGGCTGAGTGGGGCCGTGGAGCTGACGCCAACCAATGAGTGTCAGTGAATCAGTTGGGATCACTTGGGGCTGAAGCATTAAATTGCAGGTTTGAGACCCTTCTGAACTTGTTTCCCCTTAGCACAGTGACTGGCGAAGTTCCAGATGGTGGCTGCTCCATTTACCCAGGTCCCTGAAGTATTATAATGAGCATCGACTCACTGACTCTCAAGAGACAGGTGGCAAGAGTAAAAAATAAATGCTTGTGCTTTGGAGCTGCTGAAGTTTGGGGGTTGTCACTGCAATACCACCTAGCCTCTGGAGTGATACGATGAGGTGTTAGCAAAGGCTTCCCCACTTAAAATGTGCCTGTCCTGTGCCTTTCTTTTCAAGGCATATCTGATAAGTAATGAAATGATCTCTCTATAAAGCATTCCCTCTCGTTTTCAATTTGTTAATATTTTCAATAGCTGATGAATCTTTATGAGACCATATCACACAGGCTAGAGGGCTAGGAAGAAGACAGGAGGGTGGGGTGGGGTAGAGTGAAATTTATTTGCCAGCAAATTTATATCTCAATCTCTTTTGATTCAGACAATCCCTTTTACTTTCAAGCAGTTTATTTTGGCAAATGCTTAGTCATTCAGCATCATCTCCTTTTTCCCCTAAGATGGCATCTGGCTGGGAAGGGGGATTTATATACCTCTGTGGCTTTGGAAAAGGAAGCCAGTGATCTGTGGGTGAGAGATGGTATTGCTGATCCCCTGAGGGGTTTCCAGGTCTCTTGCATTGATGACCTTGACACACACTCGGTGAATTTGGGATTTGCTCTCTGTTTGTCTCACATGCTACTGCCCTTTGTCCTGCCCACACTCAGGCTACCTTCCATCCCCTGACCAGGAAGGCAGGGACTTTGGGGTCCAGTCGGTGCTGGGTGTAGGTAGGGACTGAGGGGGGCTCAGGAGTGCCAATCTGATCTGAGCAGCTGCCCCATGTTAGGAGGTGACCGGGATACCAGAGAAGCCCAGCAAAGCCTGCAAGATGTCTCTACGCCTCCATTCTGAAACTCTGATGTTGGAAGCTATCGCACACGTGTCTGATCACATGCTTGCCAGCCTCCTCCTCCTTTCTGTACTGGTTCAGGAAGGTTACAACTTCCCTGTCTTTCAGGTGCAGTTTCCCCCATGTCATATCCCAAACATTCTTTGTGCCTTGCCTAGAAAAAACTCAAAGTTTCAAGTCATCCAGGTCTGGTCCTAGCCATATATTTTAGGGGGCTTAAAATATATATACTAGATGTCCTTGAGAAAGTATAACTTTCAAGATACATGTATTGAACTGAAGATTCTGTTTTAGAATTCAAAAGACGCCCAGTACTGTGCGTTCCTTCCCTTTGCATTTCAGCTTTAAGAGTCTTAGTCACACACATCTTCTACTTTCTTGCCAAGGCAGATGGATGCCTTTGGTTGATGACCAAGGAGAAGGTCATATACGTGGAAATGCACAGACACTGCACCTTGATGTTAACTTGATACCTCTGCCATCATTGTGATGTCTTTGAGGAGAAGGGTGATATTTCACTTCCCTATGGTGCCTAGCACAAAGTATGTGTGTACATGGGGTGACCAAACTTGCCCCAGTAGCCTGGGTCTTGTCACTGAAAGTCCAGGGAGCCCCTCATGGCAGGGCAACCCGGGACACTTGATTACTCCTATGCACAAAATCCATATTTATTGCCAAGGAAGATGATGATTTGCTTGGTAGGAAATGATCATCTCTGTAGTAATGATGCCATGTTTGATTTTCCATATGTGTTTCAAGTGCAACTTCTGAATTGTGTAGCAGTGGTTTTATTCAGCCAACATATAATTGACTTATAAGGTCTCACTTCAACTAACACATAATTATCCCCCACAAAAAAAGAATAAACAAAGCCCAGACTCATGCATTTGCTGACTGTTTTTTCTGGCTCTCTGCTCTTTGACCATAACAACTGCTGGACTTTAAAGGACTAGGGAAGTGGTTGTCTATGGTACAAAAATAGAAGAAAGAAGGATGTACTCTTTAAATGCATTAAAGTCTTGTACTGATGGTTTTAAACTGTGAGTCACTGCATCTTGTGAGAAATGCCAGAACAAAGGAGGAGAGAGATTCTTAAGAATAATTTGCAGTAGACAGAAATCCTTGCCATCTATTCCTGTTTGGCTAAAAATGGTGGAAGGTAAGGGATGTGAACCAGGACCCAAGAGGAGGTCAAGTCCAGAGTGTACCATTCACTGGGTGTCACGGTACAACTGAACTCTCTCATCTGCTGAAGGTTAAATAAGTGATCTTTAGACCAGTGTTAATACGTGAGGATTTATCATGGTCAAAACTGACCAGAAGCTCTTTTATAAATCTGCCCCGTTATGTATCTTCTCTAATCTTTTTGCCAAGCCCAGCGTGGTTTGCTCTTCCTCAATCCTACCCCATTGCCTCTGCCTGGGATGTCTCCAAACCCCGTGCCAGGCCATTGTTTGCCCTCTAGCTTTGGCAAATCTCTGCCAGGCTGCAGTCACCTGATCCTTTTCCAAGTTGTCCCTTTCCATTTCCCTTGGAAGACTTATGACATTTTAGCATGTTTTGATACCATAAGCAACCAATTAGCTGGTGATAAATGCCGTTTGCCTTGTTTGTCCTTTTTGACTCCTTTTCCCTTAGGAATCTCTCAGGAATTGGGGGAAGGCAAGATTTGAGCCTTATTAGATACCGGCCTAGGGATCCCAGTCTACTAGCATCTTAAACCCAATGTTCCTGACCCATAGAAACTCTCTCTCTTCTTTTTTTTAGTTAATCTTATTTTGGAAGAAAAACGTATATTATCAACTTTGCCATTTAAACCATTTTAAAGTATGCAAATCACAAGCATTAATTATGTTCACAATGTAGCTCAATTATTACCAAATTTCCAAAACCTTTTCATTAACCCAAAGAGAAACTCTATAACCCTGATAATCTCTAACTCACTTTCTGTTTCTGTCCATTCCATAGCAACTCCATTGCAGTTATACTGTGGAGGAAATAAAATACTTTTATTATGTCTATAAGGTTTAAGGATTTTATAAATTTGGCCATAAGTAAAGCACTGAGATGAATTCATTATGAGTATCAAGAATGTGCTGCCCAGAAGTGTCGGTGTTCAAGATAAAACAAATCCTCCATCAAGAATCTATGCCTTCCAGATGCCTGTAGGCTAGTACTAAAGATCAGTCTGACTATCATGACATAGTAGCAAAAAATATGGGAGGTAATATTTCATTTAATTCCACATTGCATAAAAAACCACCATGGGCTCTGGAAAAGTTGGGAGGAAAGGAGGGGAAATAAGACCTATCTGCCCAAGTTTTATCTTTGACATCATATTTTTTACAAAGATTTTCTAGGGCAGAGACTTCTCTCTTTTTCTATAGTTTCAGTTAACAAGAATTAAATAAATTGGAATATAAAGCCAATTTTTCTCCTGCATTTGGTTTTTATTAGGGTTTTTCCTCTGTATTTTATTTTTTATTGGACAAAAACCAAGAACATAAGTTGATAAACTAATTGTTTGCGCTTATGTAACTCTTTGAACTTAACACAAGTTTATGCCCCCCAGCCGTAATTGAATTTAATTCAGCACATAGCACAGAATAGATGTTCCATGAATGTGTTGACATCATGGTCCTCATAACAATTCTATCAGGCAAATAAATATGTCAGTGTTAATGTTGACATTAACATCAATGTCAGCAACCTTCCAGCTTGAAAGGTGCTGCATTGAACCAAGGTCACACATCAGGGTAGTAGGAGGGCCCGGATGTGAGTTGAGAGGGCCCGATGTTAGGACAGTGCCAAGTGGCACTAACTCAGTGCTTTCCAGGACTTTACCCCTCATTTCTCCTGTGACTTGGAACAGGGGTAATATCTGGTCGAACCTCTTACAGAGTTGTCACGAAACTCAAATGTAATAATACATGTAAAGTCACATCATAAACTTTGAAGCTAGTCAAGTTTATTGCTGTTGTTGTTAGTAGATTGTAAGGTTTTTAGTTTTCTCCATTAGGCATGTGAGTTCCGAAATCAGTGATTTCTGAATACCTGAACATATATCAGTGAATCATTATGACCCATAAACTCTTCCACTGACTTGAGTATAGGTCAACTTTCCTGGTAGTACGTAATTCTACTACAGTTAATTTAAAAATGGAGGTATCTGACTATTTACTACTTTTTATTCTTTTGAATATATAGACTCTGCATCTTAGCATCCTATAATAACCTGTAGATTTTCTTAGTTGTTTGCCTACACATCCTTCTCACATTGTGAGGCTAGTTGGTGGGAAAGTATAAGATTTAGGATCAGGCAGACCTGTGTTTGGTTTCCAGCTGGACTGCTGTGCTGGGTATTATCTGCGAGCCCCCCAGTGCCGTGCTCACCCCTTCCTGTGCTCTTCCCTGTGTTTCAGGGGTTGGGAGACTCGGACTATATCTCCTATACTTGCCTGTCAGCATGGCTGCAGATATGGTTGAGCTTCTCGCAATGAAATGTGTGTACCAGACACACAGAGGAGGACAGGAGGTAGAAGCCATTTTCTGCTGGTGACAGAGGTGGTTTTGGTAGGCAAAAGATGCCTTCTAGTGGCTTCTCTATTTCCCTATTGCCTATTTGGGGCTTTGGAGAAGTTGCACCACTGACAACGTCTTCCCAAAGCATCCTCTTCTTTGAGTGGCAATCCTCACTCATACCCTAGTTGCATAGGTAAACCTGAAAGCTGATGTGAGACAGATCCATTCTCCACTCCCACGACACTCACTTCTCAGGTCCTTCCTACTGTTTTCTAACCCCCTAATGCCTAATTACAATGAACACACCTGATCCTTTTCAGTGTAAAACACCTAAATTGTTTTCTGTTTGCATGACCAATCCCTGACTGATACCATTCCTGACCTGATCTGAGACCTTGAGCACGAAATTTCAACTCTCTGAGCCTCCGTTTCCTCATCTGTGAAATGGGTGTAATGACTGTAGAACTCCTCTTGGGATTAAACAAATAATGCATGGAAAGTGTTTGATGTAAAGTAGGATCTGAGTAATGTTAGTATTAGGTTTCTACAACCTTACCCACTTTCCTGCCCTACAGGACTCATTGTCTTCTTTTAGGTCCCAGGTTATTCCTATATATATATATTTTTTTTTTCCCGTAGGGGGAAGGAATTGATTATAATCTAGGTACTGAAAAGCCCATCAATGCATTGGGGTGAATTTAGCTGCTTGCCAGTTTTAATTGGATTTGGTATTAGACCCAGTTTCAATGCTTCAATTTTTGGCCTAGAATCATCCTTTGCTTTCATGACAAAGGTGACTGATTTTTGTGAGAACTTTTATGCTGATTAGCTAGTGAAATTGTCCTGAGAGAGTCTTTTAATACTTTTCTTATGCATACCTCTTAAAGTCATTTTTAACTCTCTCTGATTCATTTGTCTTGTTCCTAAATGTAGCAAGTAAATTCCTGGCCAAAGAACAAATCTTCCAAGATGAAAGAGGTCTTTTTTAAATTTCTAGTCTACTTATAGGAACCCACCTGCTGTGAATCTTGCCTTTGAAGGAGCTCAGCAAACAGCCCTTTCAGCTCATGGGTAGAGAATGGGGCAAATGGCGGACCGAGGGCTGCAGTCTTAGTCCCAGCTCTGTCTCGACTGGCCAGAGGCCTTAGCCCAGAAGTCAGCTCTCCTGAGCTCTGATTTCCTCTCTTCTAGAATTTGTCGATCCAGTCTCATGAAGACCTTTCCAGCTCTGACGATCACTGGATGAGCAGAGGGCTTTAGTACCTCTCCTGGTTCCCCTCCATGGCAGATGTTGTTGGAGCCTATGGTTTCTCATAGATACTGCTGTTCCTACCTCTCTGCCTGTCTTTATGCTGATCTCTGTACTGGAGGTGGTACAGAGCCTCCAGAATGGTTCCCCAAACACCCAGGACTAAGCAAACACACTCATACTGTGGTTGTTTGCAGTGTGACCATGGGGAATTTCAACTGAATTCACTGATGCAAACATGTATTGAGTGGCGAGTACATGCTGGGTGCAGGGCTCTGTGATGAGGATGCAGTGTATTCATTTATCAGGGGAAACAGACAGGTAGACGCAGGGGTGCTTGCAACACCATTGAATGATGGGCACTCACAGCCCCACCAGCCTGAATGTCTGTCCAGTCAGAGCAACTGCTGGCCGGAACTCTGACCTGGTGCATGTTGGCTGACTTCCAGTCCTCAAAGAGATGATGAAAATACAATGTGACAAATGTTCTTACAGAGGGGGTTGTCAAGTATCATAGAGGCCCAGAGCAGGCACCTTACCCTTGTTTTGGAAGGAGCTACCTCAGCAAGCTTCTGGGGGAAGGTAACATCTGAGTTGGAGTCTTGAAAAATGCGGGAAGGTTGGCCAAGGAAATAAGAGTGGGAAAGGGATCCAGCGCTTGGGAAGCCGGAAAGGGCCAGGTGGTGTGTGTCAAGACATAGCTGAAACACCAAGTTTAGGACAGGAGCTGTGTGAGATGAGGCTGCAGGGAATAGACAGGACCCACATGGGCAGGTCCCTGAATCCAGCACTAGGAAAGGCTGGAAAGGGCGAGGCTGTGTGTGTCAAGACATAGCTGAAACACCAAGTTTAGGACAGGAGCTGTGTGAGATGAGGCTGCAGGGAATAGACAGGACCCACATGGGCAGGTCCCTGAATTAGAATGATACAAATTTTAGATTATGGAGTGATGTTAGCAGAAAGTTAGGGGACCTTAAGAGCAATAATGCTTGGTCACGAGTCATGAGACCTTGGCAAAGCCTGTTAATCTCTCTGGGCTTTAGTTCCTTTTGGGATGTGGTGAAAAGTAAACCTATTAGACTTGAAAAGAACAGAAAAATGGTCAATAAGTGTTGGCTCTTTTATTTCCATTATTTCTTTCATTCTCAGGTGCACATTTAAAACAAATTTCAGATTAATATGAGGGTACAAATGTTTAGGTTACATTGTTTTCAATTCTAAGGTAATGTTCAAGTTGTAGATGGGCCCCTCACCCAGGGGGCATGCTGACCACCCTCCCACTGTGCATGTTAAGTGAGGTCTCCCAACCACCCTCCCTCCTCTCTCCTCCCCCTTGCTGGACTGTACTTGTGTTTTTTCTTTCATGTGGGTATGCAGTTGTTTATATGTTGGTTTCATGTTAGTATTGAGTACATTGGATATTTTCTTTCCATTCTTGAGATACTTTACTAAGAAGAATGTGTTTCAACTTCATCCAGGTAACACAAAAGATGTAAAGTCTCCATATGGTATACGTATGCCACAGTTTCTTAATCCACTTACAGGCCAATGGGCACTTGGGTTGCTTCCACATTTTGGTGATTGTGAATTGAGCTGTAAGATTCACATTTTCCTTCTTCTGTAGTATAACATCTCTAAACTTCTGATGTGAATTATGGTGGTGAAACTTTCTGCTACCAAATAGGCAGCTGAGACATTGCCCATGCACATGTCAACTTAGGCATAGCCGTCCATGTGGTTCTGACTCCAATAACAAGATATGCATTGTTGATACAAAGGATGTTTCTTGTAATTGCTGTTGAAAATATCTTACAAAGCATACACTGTAGTTTAGATGGTATCAAAAATGATTGTGTCTTGAGAAAGGCATTGAAACAGAGCAGTAGGAGGTGGATTTGACATTCATCTGCACCCCTATGTTGATGGCAGCACCACTCATGATAGCCAAGATATGAAACCGACCTAGAGGACTAAGAACAGACGAATGGATAAGGCAATGAGGTATACGTACAACATGGAGTAATATTCATGCAGAAAAAAGAATGAAGTCCTGTCATTAGCAGCAGCATGGGTGGAGCAGGAGGACATTGTGTTACATGAAGTAAGCCGGGAACAGGAAGCTAAAGACTGCGTATGTTCACTCCCATGTGGAAGCTGAAAAGGATTTAATCTCATAGAAGCAAAAGGCAGAACGGAGGATACCAGAGTTCAGGAAGGGTAGAGGGGCGGGGGAGGTAGGGAGAGAGTTATTAAAGGATGCACATGATAGCTAGATGGGAGGAATAAATTCTGGTTTTATAGCACTTTAGGGCATCTATAGCTCACAATAATGTATAGTTTCAAATAGCTAGAAGGAGGATATTGAATGCTCCCCACACAAATAAATGATAAATGTTTGAGATGATGGATATGCTAGTTGCCCTGATCTGATCATTGTGTATATACCATATATATGTATCCCATAAATCAGGACAGCTACGTGCCAGTTAAAAAAACAAACAAAAAAAGAAATTAAGAAAGCAAATATTGATTGGTAGGGTAATTGTTCTGTATTTCTTGCAAAGCAACACCCAATTGCTTTTACAGTTTGTAAGAAGGGAGATAATGGCTCGGTGCCCATAGCTCAGTGGTTAGGGTGCCAGCCACATGCACTGGGGGCTGATAGATTTGGAACCAGCCTGGGCCTGCTGAACAAGAATGACAACAACAACAACAAAATAGCCGGGCGTTGTGGCAGGATCCTGTCCCAGCTACTTGGGAAGCTGAGGCAAGAGAATCACTTAAGCCCAGGAATTTGAGGTTGCTGTGAACTGTGACACCATGGCACTCTACCCAAGGTGACATAGTGAGACTCTGTCTCAAAAAAACAAAACAAAAAAAAGAAGAGAAGGGAGATAACTACAACAGATGATGCCGTACATGTATTATATTTCATTAATGTGGTATATGCAAAAGTATTGCCTGTCAAAACACAAAGCATCACAACTGATAGTAGCAGAAATTGTCAAGTTCTTCAAAATAGATATAAAAATGTCAAAGCAACAAGATGCTGGAGGGACCAATTTGCATGTCTCCCAAGGCTATGTGTCATAGTTTAATTGGTAGGTATTTCTTTTTTTTTTTCTTAGTTGTAGATAAAACAATGGTATAACTTGTAATTGATGGCAGATTGCGTTAGAGGAAATAAATGTCGTTGTTATTCTTACCGTTGTTATTATCCTGGAAGAGCCTTTCCTTCTAGCTCCCAGATAGCGCTTGTGAGGTTTGTTGAGACCTCTTTGCTGAGACCTGCTGACTCCCCCCATGGGCATGATTGTCAGACACCTATTACCGCTAATGGCAAAGCAGGGGCTTGACTTATCTGCTGGGGGGAACCTTTGGAGGGCAGAGATTTGCAGATGGAGTAACAGGCATTGATCTGCAGCTCCTTGGAAGCTAGTGATTACAGAGATGTGCTCCCTGAGTGAAGGATGCTGCACACATGCCTCTGTCGAACGGTCCATTAGCAGATTAATATCCTCCCGTTAAGCCAGGACTCAGGCTTTCTTTAGGGAGGAGCCCAAAGCAGTCACATTAACCTCATGACCTCAGCATCTTGGGGGAGCTGAGGCCCATCTGGAGAGGCAGCTTCTTTACTACAGAGAGGTCAGGACATGTCTGACAGTCAGCTCTGATTGTGCCACGTGCTACCTGGGTGACCTTGGCTCAGTCCTTCAACCCCTCACAGATTCAGTTTCCCCTTGTATTCGATAGGATCAATGACATCTAATTCACAACGGCTGCTGAGAGGGCAAAATGACGTAACAAATGAAGCCCGCCCCAGCAACTTGGCTGACTTCTAGCTAGGCTGTACACGTTCCTTCTCTTCTGCTGCTTCCTTTTCTGTCAAGATTCATTTTCCTTTCCATTCCTCTGACTAGATGTGAAATAAAAGAATTTATTAAGAACTCCTGTGTTGGGGCAGCGCCTGTGGGTCAAAGGAGTAGGGTGGTGGCCCCATGTGCCAGAGGTGGTGGGTTCAAACCCAGCCCTGGCCAAACAAACAAACAAACAAACAACCCAAAAGAAACCAACCAAACAAAAAACTGCAACCCCCCCCCCAAAAAAAAACAAACAATAAAAACAAAAAACAACAACAACAAAAAAAACCTCCTGTGTTGGAGTTATAAATAAGAAAGGGATGAACATTCCAAATACAAACAGGTAAGTCTTGAACAGGCACTTTGCAAAAACAGGTATCTAAATGAAATGGGCAATAAACACTTGAAAAGATACTCCACGTTAACAGTGATGAGACACCTCTGCCCACACCACAGGGGCTAAAACCATGCTGGTGAAGGAGCAAATTTAATTCAAACATTGTAATCAACATTTTTCTTTTTTATGGTACAGTTGAAGGTTCATGGAGTGATGAAATGTAATTATTATGATTGATTATCACACGTTTCTGTTTTTAAAAACCCTACATCTCCTGGGATAAATTTCAGAAAGCCAGATTATACACCAAGTTCCTCAAAATCTGTGCACCGTCTCCCTTGTACCCCCTTTTCCTCTTGTGGACCTTGTTCTTGGGCTCTGTGGAAATGCAGATCATTTCCCATCAAAGTGCTTCTTTCTTCAGCATCTGCATCTTTGCTTACTAGTCCATCTGCTGAAATTTTCTGTCTGAACCTCATCTCCACTCATCTTGACCTCGGCCTGGCGAACTGCTAACCATTCTTTAAAACCCATTTCAGGCGTCATATCTTCTTGGGAGCCTTCCCAGATTCTTCCAGGCAGAGGTAGAATCTCCCCCCTCTGTGCTTCCACAGAGCGCTGTCATGGCACCATGCCATGGTTACTTCATCACATCTCCTCTACTGGTGTCTGAATGCTGCTTGTCTGATAACCGACATCCCATCAGGGCAGCACTCTGCATTACAGTTTTCTATGCACATCACAATCCAAACTCCTTCCCATGGCCTGTGTGGTTCTGTAGTATCTAGTCCTTCTCTCCCACCACATCCTACTTCACATTCCCTTGCTCAGGGTGTTCCAAACACTCTGGCCTTCTGCAAGTTCCCTGCATCCTCAGACTCCCCCTGCTGTGAATGTTCATATATCCAACCTTCCCTGTGGAGTGGAGGAGAGTGCTCATCCCAGCTCTGGGCAAACTTACACATTCCCGAACTTTTGGTTTCAGCTTACATGTGCTTTCTTCACAGTAAATTTCCTTGGTCATGTTAGTACAAATCCCCCCACCCTGCCATACTTACCCACCCACCCTATTATTCTTCCGTAATAGTCCATAATTTTCTGTCATAACCCCTAACAACAATTGATTTATATGCTTTACTTATTTAATATCTATCACAACTTGTAAATGATAAGCTCCTTTAAGGTAGCCTCTGTGTCCCTTTTGTTCCCTGTTGTATTCTAGAATGTACACAGTGATGCAAGTCTGTTACTAATATAGATTCAATACCCATTAGGTGAATTAGTAAGTGATTAAATTAAAGATTTATCTAAATCTAAAGATAATGATGTCGATAGTAGTAGTTAATCTATTGGTATTACAGGATCAGAATGCTTTATACCCAATTTAAAATACTTTTTTTTTTTGCATTATAAAAATAATGCATAACTACTGCAACTGTAACATGTCATACAAAAACAAGAAGGATACTTAAAAAAGTTAACAATTTCTTTTGGATATGTACCCAAATGCGGGATTTCTGGATGAAATGGCAGGTCTACTTTAAGTTCTTTAAGGTCTTTCCATACAATTTCCACAGAGGTTGTACTCCTTGGCAGTCCCACCAACACCATATCCACACCAGCATCTATCATTTTGGTACGTTTAATATAAGCCATTCTCATTGGAGTTAGGTGACATTGTGGTTTTGATTTGTATTTCCCTAATTATTGGAGATAATTCACAATTGCAAAGACATGGAAACAACCTAAGTGACCACCAATTTATGTATAGATAAGTAAAATGTGATGTATGAAGTCTATGGAGTACTACTCAGCCATAAAAAGTAGTGATCTAGTATCTTTTGTGACAACTTGGAGGGAACTGGAAACCATTATTCTAAGTGAAACATCATGAGAATGGAGAAACACACATACATATTGAATACCAAATTGGAACCCATCAATTAGTACTTATGTGCAAAAAGGGGAGCGGTAAATTGGGGTGCATAATTGGGTACAGCACACATTTATAACTTTGATGCAATATGTACAAAAACAACGTATGCAAACAAAATCTGTGTGCCCCCTTAATATTCTGAAATTAAAAAAGAGTAAAAAAATTAATAATTTTCCCTCTCATCCTATAATCCTTCTATCCTTAGTATGAAGGAAAACCTTCATACTAACCAATGCTAGTAGTTTTTGTGTGTGGAGGTACTCCTTAGATTGTTACATAACATATACATATATATTTTTCTTCGTGGATATATTTATGCATTGATATATGCAGTTTTACTTTTTTTTAATGAAAAATGGGATGATATTTCATGTATTATTACTCAGTAACTTGCTTTTTCCACTTTATACTTTTCACTTAATAATGTATCATGGACATCATTCCAGTTCAAGATAAAGGTATTTCTTTATTTTTATTTATTTTTTGGTGTTTCTGCTCAGTTATGACATCTTTATTTTTAATAGCTACATAATATTTCATAGTTTTTAGATCAATTGACCCATATTGAAGTTACATTGCCATTATAAATGATCTCACAGTAACTATCCTCATATAAATTTGTCCTTATATATTGGGTTCTCTCATAATAATGCAAATGCTGAGAGAAAAAGCATGTGCATTGTATGTGTTTATATTTTACCAGATTTTTTTTCTAGAAATGGAATTTCTATTTTCTTCAGCAGTATACAAACATGTACATTTTCCTTTATCCTAATGATGAATAGATTCTCTAGTTTCTAAAAATGTTTTCCAATATCCTATTATTTGTTCATCAGGGCTTGGAAGGAAGTCATGATTCTTCTGAAGTTCTGAGGGCCAGGAACTTGAAGAGAAATTCCCCCTTCCTGACTTTACAGAGGGAAAACAAGCCCCCAGGTTCACTCTGCAGCCCTGTCCACTCGCTGAGCATTAGTTAGACTTTCCATCTGAGCAGGTCCAGTCCAGTAAAGGCAATATATAGACACTTTACAGGAAATGCTTGACTTTGGGTATCACGTTTAGTGTAATGCTGTGTCAGGGGAGATGTGGTATTAAATTCACACAGCCTGCTCTACTTAATGGCATTAAGAGGAAAGACTTGTGAGCTGCATCTAAACTGTGGGCTCCTTGGGAAGACAGATGAGAGGGTGTGGAGTGGAGTTATGAAAATCAAAATCAATGGAGCAAAGGCTAAATTATCCCTGTTAATGACAATTCCTCTCTCAGGAATTTTGAAGACACTTTAGATGTTTCTTCATGCCTCAGCAACCCATTATTTCTAGGTTCTTTCTCTCAAATTGGAGCTGGCATTTAATGCTTCCCTCAACCAAGAGTGGTAATGGTAGCAGCTTTGTAGAGTGTCAGGTGATTCTGGGAGAGGCTTCAGGAAAGAGAAGCTCTAAACTTTTGCTTTTTTCAGATTTGTCATTTAGCATTCAGCTAGTTTCTCCACAGGGGATCTTGGGGGCTGCTGGCTGGTGTGACAGGGGAGGAGGAAACTTTGGGTGGCTTAAAAAAGTGTTTCTCCTACTTTAGTTTTTCTTGTAACACTACGTAATTTTTGCCTTACTTCCATACTTCTTGTGCTAGTGTTTGCTTTTTATTTATTTATTTATTTATTTTCTTTTAAATCAATTTACTGTTAAGTCTAATATTCTCTTGAGAATAATACACTTAGAATTCTGACTTTGAAGCTTATGTAGATATACCCCACCCAAAGAGAAGAGGGGTAAAATAGGTATTACTCCGGAATTATTCAGAAAATTGAGTAATTGTTTACAAATGAAAGTAAAGATATTCTCAGGCATGCAAAGGAAAGGAAGTAAAGGAAGTTACATCAGAAAGAGCTTAAAAAATGTCAAAATTCATCAGGAAGAAAAATAAACATGGAAGGAAGAAGTAAGGTATGAGAAGAAACCAAGCAACGGAACTGTTGAAATATGTAGATACTACATGTGAAAGTGTGTGAGTTTCAGTTAAATGGTACTTGAGAATAAGCTTTAACCTTGTTCTCTATAACCTTAAACCTTATAGCTTTAACCGTGTTTATTAAAAAATTAGAGGGATGGTGATTATATAACAAAGCACACAGTGAAGTAAGTTCACAAGTATGAAAGTTACTATAAAGACAAAAGGGGTTCCTGTGTAATAATAAAAAGCTTACTATCTGAGGGTAGATAACAATACTGAACTTTCATGCATCCAATAGCATAGCTTCAAATAATGTAAAGCAAAAACATTAAAAAAAAAAAAAAGGCAAGGAAGGTAAGGCAACATAATAAGGTAAAGAAAAATAATGGTGTCTAAACTTTGGAGACAAAGAAACACATATTGTTTGCAATAAGTTAATCTACATAGAAAATGCAATATAATCTATAGAAAAATTATAAAGATGAAATTTGGTGCTACTAGAAAGAAGCAACATAAGGAAGATTAACATTTAAAAGTTAATAGTATTCCTACACAAGAGTGAAAACCAGTTAGAAACTTAATATAAAACAAAATACATAATGGAACATATAAAAGACTCTGATGTATAATTATAACGTAAAATTACTTGAATTAAATTAATGAAAGGCATGCATGTCCTTGAGAGACCCATATGTTTTAGAGAGAATGTTACAAAATACTATTCAAGAATATGAAAGAAACATTATATTAACCTATCCTCCCAAAGAGACCTTAATAATACAAATCTGCCAAATAATTAATTAGAATTAATTATTCTATTAATTCCTATCCAAAAGTTATACCAATGGTGGCGGGTTTGAACCTGGCCCCAGCCAAACTGTAACAAAAAATAACCAGGCGTTGTGGCAGGTGCCTGTAGTCCCAGCTCCTCAGGAGGCTGAGGCAAGAGAATGACCTAAGCCTAAAAGCTGGAGGTAGCTGTGAGCTGTGATATTACAGCACTCTACTGAGGGTGACAAAATGAGACTCTGTCTCTAAAAAAAAAAAAAAAAAAAAAATCAAGGAAGATAAATGCAAAATCAGAAATCTGAATCTCTTTATGAAGAAAATTAGCTTTAATTAAAGGAAAAAACTATGAGCCAATTTCTGATCAAGAAAGTATTTGGTTTTTCACCCTACCTTCTTCCCCTGCTACCCTTATTTACCCTTCACCTTTGGGCCCTGTATCCCAAAAAAAAGGTTGGAGGAAGTTAAATCAGGTCGAGGTCCAATATCACCGTTTCATTAACCAAGAATCTAACTATTATTCTTCACCGCCCTCCACACCAATGATGGGTAAGATTCCCAAAGTGGGGACAACCTAAGACAGGATATGGAGAGACTGCATGGTGGATTACATTCATAGTACCCAAAGACGGGTAAGAGCACTCTGCATTCAGTCAACCTAAGACAGGGACCAAACCGTTGATGTTTGTATCCCTATGACAGGTAAGACTGAAACTGCAAGAGCAGGCAACCTAAGACAGGGGCTATGTTCTTCCGCCATACAAAAAACAAAAGAGGGAATTGTTGGGCCCTGCCATGTGCCTAAGGCCTAGTGCAACTTCCCGAGCCTAACTAGAAGTAGATCCATCGAGCTACTTCCGCGTAGCAACGACTCAGCAAGGCCCAGCCTGAAACTGCCTCTACCTAGATACAGCCAATGTGGTACCATGCCACTGGCTCGACCCTGTCACGCCTCATCCCCCGCCTTCTTTCCCCGCCCCTTCTGCACAATAAAAAAAAATATATATATATATACCCAATATATATATACCCAATATATATATACCCAAAACAATTACAATAATTGAGGAATCAGTAGGTTAAATGCTTTTCAAAATTTATTGCTAAAGAAAAACTGTAAACTAGCTACAACAACTTTAAAACTTTAAATAAAGTGCAGAAAACCGTAGTTTGACAGGTAATCAAGCTGTGGGTTATATATTAATAGTTGTAGGTTAAATAGTTCAGTGGAATACAGTTCAGTTCAACCGCCTACCTCTTCAGCTCAGCCGGGACTTGTGGACTGAGCTGAAGCACCTCCCCCTCAAGCAGATGGCAGAAGACGACTGGAGACTACGTGCATTTGATTAGGTGTGCACAAACTGAATCAAATAACCTGTATGACCCGAGTATAAGCCGAGTTCGGGGTTTTCGGCACAAATTTTCAGCACAAAAACTCGGCTTATACTCGAGTATATACGGTACTTAGCAACTTCATTACAACCAAGAGTAACTCACTCCGTTACAACCAACGTGGCTCATGCCTCTACATTGGGCTGCTCAAAAATTCACTAGAGTGAAGGAATGCACAGTAGACCATGAAAATACTTCCAACAAGGGCATGTTTGTAGCCTCTGATATTCCTCAACTGTGATCTGTATGAACAGAACCACCAGCACCTAAACCAGCCTGGAATCTTCATGTGCCAGTACTCATCTGCTTATATTTTGTTTCTTGGCTCTGTAACCCAGAAGACAATGTGAGCAGATGAGAAATCCAGCCAGGAGTCTGCAAGGGCAAGACCAGCTTGAGACCTCAGCTCCAGGCTGTCAATCAGGGCTGGGCACGTGATGTGCAGGACGCCCATGCAAAATGAAAATATGTAGCCCTTTGTTCAAAAAAGCAGGAAAAAAAGTACCATCATGGCACTAAAAGATAAAGCTTTTTCTCTTTCTCCTATGTCTCTCTTTTGTCATGGTATTTTTATTTGCTATTTAATATTCTAAGTAAAGAGAAATTACATTTTAAATTAGCATACATTTTACCATTCATATTTATATTGTGTGATGCCAGTTTTAAATGCAAATATAAAAGTACTTAACTAGTATGTGGAGTCACCAAAATTACACAGATTATATTTTTGGAGCTTGGATCTGCATATGCATTTTGTAACTCACCAGGACAGAGAAACACTGCATAAAACTAACTCAGTCGTTCTTCCTTCTGGATGTGTTCACCGTCTACCATCACTCTCTGCCTTATGCTTCCTGAGGAGTAAGGAAGGCCTGGGAGAAAAAGGCACTACAGGCTTCCCGATCTTTCCTTCTCCTCTTCTGTCGTCATTTTTAGCCGCAGTGGTTGGCGAACACGGGGAAGCAACATGAGCAAGAAAGGACACAACTGGGTTCTCTGGTTATTGATGTTTCTTACGACACCGTGGCCTTTTTTCTGTATCCAGCACAAGTTCCAGTTCAAATGGAAAGTGTGGGGACTATAGGGCCCCTGCCTACTCAGTCATAGATGTGACATCTCCAGCCGGCTGTGACTCTCACTCGATGCCCCCACAGCAGGGGTCCTGCAGAGTTCTGTGCTCGAGGGGCACCGCAAACACTACCCGTGAGCAGTGCAGAAGGAACAACGGACACACATGTCACTCACATCCCCTCCACTCGTGCACATGCTCCATGGTCTCAGTAACTCCCTCAAAACATTAGTTCAGAGATAAAATTCTTAGGAACTTCAAAAGAGGAATGAAAGAGCATAAACTAAGCATAGGGCGCTCCTGAGCGTGGGCTTTGGGTGACTGCACCTGCCACATGCTCATGAAACTGGCCTTCAGGCCAGACACTACTGAAGACACTTTTCCATGACTATCCTGTCCTTTGCTGGCCAATCTAAAGCCATAGTAGCTTGAGGTCCCACTCTCAGATGCACTAGGTCTGAGAAATGTCCACTAGGGGCTCCAATATTGAAACACACTGTGTGACAGCTCCTTTGTAAAGAAGGGAGGCAGCCAGCCAGCCATCCGTTGGTGTGGTTAATGCCAATGGAAGGGAGGAAAGGACCAACCAACCATTTACCAGCTATTAGAATGGGGTCAAACACTGAGCAAGGCCTTGTTCACCTTACATCAACCTTACATCACCTTAACTCAACCTTACATCACCCCTAAGAGACAGGTGTCATTTATCCCCTTATTACTGCTGGAGAAACTGCATCTCAGAGAGGTGATATGACTTACCCAAGACCTGCCCGGCCAGCTCAAGTTGATCTCTCTGGACTTACCACCACCCACTGAGACCACCACCACCACCCCCATGTGGCCCTGCTGTTTCCACCCAGAGGATAAGTAGGAAAGCTGGGTTAAAACTCAAGGGCATTTAAGCCAAGAAAAAAAGAGAGCATCTCTGACTCCAAACACTCCAGTACCTCAAGCCAGGAGCAACCAGCCAGGGCTTAAACAAAGGATTAAAGCAAAGGCTTCTTTGGGACGTATGTTAAATGTATGTGACTGTATCTCTGCCTACATCACTGCAGCCCCATGCATTTCCCTAAAAGCCTGTAAAGCAGACCTCTGGTAATTATGACCCTCAAATCAACCCTGGCCACAGTACGAGTAATGTACATTTATAAAGTTAAAAGCTTAGGTTCTGCCTCTAACACAGTTATTTACAGTCATTAGGACCTGCCCGGGCAGGCGCTGGGTTCCATGCTATCACACCTCACATGCCTGGCCACAGCCTTCTCCTTGGGGTAGCAATTCTGAGCAAAGCTTGAACAATAAATTGCTTTGTGGTGAGTCTGCCTTAGAAGGTGGCCAGGTAAATAGCCTCAGCCCTGCCCAGGAAGAGCTGGTGGGTAGGACAGTGCCCAGTGACCCAAAACATAGGGAAAGAGACTTCACTTCCCATCTTGACATCACTTCTAGTTGCAATCCAAGCAGCAGGGGAGTATTAGCTGGCTGGAGGATGACAATGTCCTCTGACCTCCCATCACACCTCAGGCCACCCCACACAGGTGTTCTCTACCTGCACTGAAGACCCCTCCATGGGATGGGGACTCTAGGGGTGCTGGTCTTGGAAGCACCCTGGTATCACACAAAGATCCCTAGGCCAGAAACACACAAGATGGGTTCAGATGCCCTTGCCTGCATTGCCTCAGGTCAACCCCTGGCCTTCCTCAGGCGTATCAGCAGAGGCACCCGTCAACTTCCTAGTCACCGACAGTGGGTGGTGGTCAGTTCTCCCACTGGTCCAAGAGGTTTCTTTCAGGTGCTGCCAGAGGCGAGAAACAAGAAGAACTGGCTGCCTGTGTCCTTAAGGTGACCAGGGCTATGGTGCATCAGACCAACCTGTGAGCCACAAGAGCCTTTCCTCAGTTCCTCTTTCCCTTCTTGGCAGCGGTGACTCTCTGGGCAGCTGAGGCGAAGCAGACCTCCGTTTGTACCTCAGGATGGAGTCTGCTTACTGTTTGTACCTCAGGATGGAGTCTTGTTGCTCTCCCTGCCTGACCGGGCTTCTGGGAGGATGGAGAGAGCAGGTCACTTCCCCCAGGGCTGCGGCGTGGCGACCCACCCACCATGCCTGCTCTCCCTGACAAAGCCTGACTGAGTGCTCACGGTGCCAGGAGTGGGATGAGAGGCTTGTGAAGGCGGCACGGCCAGCGCAGGGCCCTGGTGGCGGTGTGGGCCCTGCAGGCTTTCTATTCACAGGCCCACGGAGGTGTTTGTGGCACTTTTTGTCTCCATCAACCCAGCTGATCTGCACCGTGGTGAGTGAGGGAGGCACGGTGGAGATTTTACAGATCAGGAGGGTTGAGTGATATGCCTAGGGACACACAGCCAGCACGGGAAATCCTCAGACTAGGGCTCTTCCCCCTTTATCAAGTGGCCAGACAGGGGCGCCAAGACAGTAGCAGCCATAGCATCAGATTAGTACCACTAATAAAAATGGGTAAGGGAAGTATGAACCTAGATACCAAACTCTCAGTCCAATCCTATCAACTCAAAAACAGCTGTGAGCCCCCATACCTACATCACTGATTTTCAGACCACACAACTCAGGTACAGCACAGGGACCAACTCTCCAGAGCCCTGAAGTGGGCTGCTTTGCCACACTTCCTCTCCCAAAGCTGCAGGAGAAGACCCCACAGGTATGGAACAATATGTCTTTACCGCCAGTAATCCTTGTAGCAACCCCTTGGTTTGATATTTTTACCCGTTAAACAAAAGAGGAAAGAAGAATCCCATTAAGAAGTTAAGGCAAAGGGGAGGCTTGATCCCCGAGGGGGGCGGCCCTGGGGTCTGTGCCTTTTCTGCTCCAACACATCGCTCTGCATGAAACTCCCAGCCACCAGTCCCTTGTTATCCCACTCCAGACTTCAACATGGACAGTGCCACCTACAACCATTGTTCTCAGACCTTAATGACCATTGGAACCCGTTGGGAGGGCTCTTAACATGGGCAATCACTGCCAAGCTTTCTGATCTATGAGGCCTTGGGTGGGACCTGAGACCCTGCATGTCTAATAGGTCCTCTGGCGATGCTGACACTGCTGGCTGAGACCACACTTTGAGAACTGCTGATTTATCACACTTAAAGTGCTCACCTAACAGTTGGGGAATGGTTAGGCTAAGTATGGCACAGTTACTTGAAAAAAATATGTATAATTATGAAGGCCATGTGAGAGTGTGGGAAGATGCTGCTAACAATATCAAATTAGGCACGCGCCCCGTGCCAGGTCCCCATCCAGGATACCTCTGATCCACCCCTCACCTTCCTGTGCTCTGTTCTGTCTCCCTGGGACTGGCCCAATCACAGGGGCATTTAGCAGGGTTGGCACAGCAGGGGGCTCTTATGGGAAAGTGGAGGGTGGGGGAAGGAGGAACTCTCTCCCAATCCTACGCTGGGCAAGCATTTTCAGAAGCAGCTCCACCTGCTCTGGACACCACTGCCCCACCCCCAAGCTCCACAAACGCTGCCTACTCCCTAGGTCCCTCCAGCCTAACAGTGCAGTGGCTTCCTGCCAAGCTCTGGGTCACCTCGCCTTCCTGTGCCTGGCTCCTCAGCTGTTTTACCACCTATGTAACCAAGGCCCCGTGTTAAATTCCCTTTGTGGTAAACACTTGATATAGTTCCTCCTTTCCTGGTTAGATGCTCACAGATACACTCTGATTGCAGCTATAAAAAAATGCTTATGCAAATGGACAATTCTAGAAGGTAATATGAAAAGGATTGAAAGGTGAAATTATAAAGGTTTCTTCCCCTCCCCAATATTAGAAGACTGTCAGTTATGTATTATTAACTATTAACAGGTAACTGATGCCCTATATACAAGTGGGGAGGAAACAAAGGTGAGTCCTTATGAGGACAATGTTAGGGAGCCAGGGATCCACCACAGCAAATCTAAGAGAACAATCCCTGTACTTTCATTTCTGAAAACACCTAATTTTGGAGAAACCATGGCCACAGCCACAATGATACTACATTCCCCCTGAAAGTACTGGCTGGTTATCTGGGGTGAGTGACTCACTTGCTGAAGAGGTCACATAATGTATCACCACAACACCGTATCCTTAGCCTCCGGGGAAGGGCAGGTTACTGGCAACCCCCCAAACCACCTTTAGCCATTTGTTACTGTGGAAGCAGGTCCTATCTTTCCTGCCAGGCTTTGGCCTGGAAACCATCAGGGAAATCCCTCCAGAGGAGCCAGGGGCCTGGAGACTGCTATGGGAACAGGAACAATACACAAGGATGTTCACGAGTAAGAGGACTTCACTCAGCATGGCCAAGTGTGTGCACCAGAGTGCTGAGGGGAAGAAGGTGCGATCTTCCTTTTCCACATTTTGGAGGATTATTAAAATAAAAAGAAATAGACTCTGAAACCAGATGGCGACAATGCAATAAAGGATACTGGATTCCTGCGCTGGAGCTCTGAGAGCCTTAAAATGAACAGTCTTCTCTGCTGAGCTCAAAACTGAATCCTGTGGCAGGTAATCGAGAGCTCAAGAAGGGAAGGAGGGGCTTGGCCTTGGACCGAACACAGGCTGCTGTTCTGTTTACAATATTTTAGCCTGAAACACCGCAGGAAATAGACCAGGAGGCTTACCACTGTTGTGGGTTACTTTCACACTCAAGCCAAAGTTGATTTAAAGCCCCAGAAAACAGGGAGGCAGGAGTGCTGGGGAGGGGGAGGGGACTGCAGAAGGAGAGGCATCCAGGGCTTTAAAGCAGTGGTTCTCAACCTTCCTAATGCCACGGCCCTTTAATATAGTTCCTGTGGGTCGCGACCCACAGGCTGAGAACCGCTGCTTTAAAGGGAATTTGAGTCTACTTTCCAAAACCTCCAGTAGAATAGCTCAGCATCTGAACCATACTCCTGCTAAGCACAGTTGAAAAACCAGGATTCGATTTAGGATGGCTCATTATCAGGCCCTATAAGCAAGCCTCAAAAAGGCTTACACTCTGTCTCATCTCTTCTCCCCAAGAATTCACATCACCCCTGGTACTGGTGGCCAGGTGAAGGAAACAGCTAATGGCCAGGCTGTGAACAAAAAAATAAGTACTCCAGATTCATGCAAAGACAAGCAAACAAAAACCCTGGCTTAGGGTCAAGACACCTTGACTTACCCCAGCTTTGGATGGTCTTGGGTAAATCATTGTACCCCTCAAGGTCTGTTTCCCCATCTGTCAATGATGGAGTTGGACTAGGTGACCTGTGGAGTAACTTCTGCATTAGGAAGTAACTATGTGACATAAACCCCTCCACAGCTTGTGCAGGAGATGGAAGTACCCATCGAGGTTGGAAGAGCTGAAGTGACTGCCTCACGAGCCCACAGCTACAAAGCAGCAAAGTTGGGATTTGCAGCAAAATCTGACTCTGACTCCCTGTTCTTCCTACAACACCAGGAGCAGCACCAAGATTTTAAGTGCTATATTCCTTTAAAGTTCACCTCTTGGTCATGTATTATAAAATAGGAAGGCTCTACCTTGAGCAGGTGAACCCCAATTCCACCTGCTCCTGGAGCCTCCTGTTATCACCTTCTCAGGGCAGCACTTCACTTGACCTCCTTCCTCCTGCAAACTGGTCCATGCTCCTATGAAGGGGACAGAGCGCGCACGAGCGCGCACAAGCCAGGCCTTTGGAAGAGTGTGACCCTCAGGAAGCAGGAGCCTGTGTGGCTTTGGAGGCGAGCACAACAAACCCCAATGCCACCAGTGATTGCTGCTGATGCTGCAATTCAGCCCTTGCTTCCTCATCCAATGTCCAGCTGGTGCTACCTGCCTCTTACCTGTGCCCTGGGCCAAGTCCCTCATTCTCCCCAAGCCTCCACTTGCTCATCTACACTAGCACCTACGTCCGGAGGTAGTCACAGAGATGAAATGGAATCAAAGTGCTCTGTAAACTATACAGTGCTGTACACAGGAAAGTCGTAGTGTTTCCCTTTCCCAGGGATGGCAGTTGAAAAAGAATTCATAATTCTCAGAGGGCCATAGAGAGCACGCACACATCTGCCAGGTGCGTTGATTTCTGAGGCAACACAGTACTGTGGAAGAGCTGGAGGACGGCTTGGTCCCTGCTGCTGCTGCACAGTACAAACTGCCCCTAATTGCCTACAAGATGGGGACATGACTACTTGCCCCATCCCCACCCAGGGCTGCTGTAAAGACAAAACAACAGGAAAGTACGGGACGCAGTATAAAGTGTGCTGCACGTCACCCCACCAGGAGGCTGAAGATGAAGAATAGCACAGATGGAAGGAAATTTGGCTTATTTTCCTGCCATTCAAAATCATGAAGAGGCTTATAGAGAAAAGAAAAACGAAAAGGAGAGAGAAGAAGGTTAGTCTGTTGAATAAAACAGTAAGGTAGCGAGAGTCCTCTGGCAGGGAGAGCAGACCTGGGGTGAGCCTGGGTTTTCGAGGTATCCCTTTTATCACTCTGGGGCCTCCTAATCTGCCCTTTTTAGAAGTAATAGCCCAAAGAAGCCATTCCCTCCCCCCCCCAAAGCCCACTTTGCGAGAGAAAGGTGCTGAGTGTGCGCATGCTCAGAACTGCTGGCTTTGTGCCAGATGCTTCATGTGGGGTCTTCTGGGAACTGTGTGGTCAGGGCACTGAGGACTCCTCCCTCTGGGCTCCCTTGTTGAGAGAAGGGTTGCCCTGACAAAGGTCCCAGGTCAGCCCTGTCTACCCCACCTGCTCCCAGCGTCCCCTTCTTACCCCAGAACAGCTGCTCCCTCCTGCTCAGGGGGCGAATTCTGAAATAGCCTTCCTAGCAGCACTGAACTAAAACTGGGATGACAAAGCAGCAAAACACTCCCTGTGTTTCCTTCACTGCCACCCCCACTGATCGGGGCCTGGGTGGCTTTGCTGTACCACAAAAGGGGCGCTTTTCTTGAGCACTCCCCTGCCTTTCACGGGTTTTCACACTGGCCCACCCCAGAGGGCTTCCTTCCCCACCTGCCACCCTCCCTCATCCCCCCCCCTCCCCAAAGTAAAGCTAAGACAGGAGAACAGTGAAGTCTACCTTGTCTATCAGAGGAGTCACATAGCCCCAGCTAATGTAGTGAGTGCACATTCTCCAAGCCACACTCCCCCAGGAGAATTCGTCTCAGGTTTTGGGCTAGGGGCAGCAACATAGGAAAAGGAGCACCAGAGTCAATCAACCTCAGACCACAATTACCCAGGGGAGGATGTTCCTCCTGTTATAAAGATGATACTGGAATAAACTAACAAATGCCCATCCCCTTCCCACTCCAGCTCAAGGTTTCTATTTTTATTCTTCCAGATGAGGAGGAGTGATCATGTCTGAGCTGCCAATCAGCTGGGCCAGAGCAATGCTTAAGAACCCCCCAAATCTAAACCCCGGCTTCCAAAGGGCTGGGCTTGCTCCACCCACTTCAGGCTGGGCTGGCATCACAGCAAAAGCAATTTCAAAGCACAGAGACCATAAACACAAAATTAAAAGGTAAAGTAAAAAGGGAGATGTTTACTGGAAACTTAAGTTCTGCTGCCCAGAAAATATAGGTCTTTTTTTAAACACACAAACACACACACAAAAAATGCCTCTGCCACCACCCTTAAGAAGTATGTACTATGCTCCATAAAGGGCTTTTTTCTTATCTGTCCCTGATTACACTCGGTTTATGACCATGAAACCTGAAATAATTACCCACAGAGAACTGAAAACCTTGGCCACAGTCAGAGCCTAACAAAGACCATCCTACATTTACTGATCATCACACAACTCAAGGGCAAACTTGAGTATTCTGATGTACAAATAATCACTCCCATCCACGCCAGAAATGCAGCCACCACTGAAAGTACCTACTGAAACCAAGAACAATCATATTACATGGTATTTTGGGGTCCAGAGAAAAAGGACTTTCCAACCAAAACTATGCTAGAAATTAAGGTAAGCAGATGGTAATCATCAAAGCAGAGATGTGGCAAAGAACACCCCCCTCCCTTGCAGGAAAAGTAAAAAGCTAGTGGAAAATTTATTCCTAAAAGTGGAGAATTTTTGTGGGAGCAAAACCATAAAGTCATTCTTGCTTGGCAATGGCATACCCACGGGGGCTACACCCCGAGAGACAGACACTACATGACATCAGAAGGGAGAGGATGCCCTCAATCTGACAACGGGGCCTCTGTGCCTCCGGTTTGCTAGGTCAGCCCCGTGTTCCCGTCCCCTTTCCATAGTTCCTCCTTCTGCTCGGCCACAGCACAAAGGCCTTCATCATTACCGTCTGATACTTGTTCATCAAATTCCCAGTAAGATACTAAGCTCTCTGAGGGCAGGGGCCATGTCTTCCATTTCTGAGCGCTTTGCTCAGCCTCACAAATGCTCGTTAGTGGACAGATTTCTCATTCATCTGAAAACAGTAATCTACATCTGGCGTCTGTGTCTACACCTGCATCTCAAACCTTGCCATTTTAAACAGCTCCCCTACCACCTTCATCTGTGAAACCCCTTAAAGTTAATCAGAATTGACAAGTCCTCTTCTCCCCCGTGGCTCATTTTCCTACTACTGAAATAAGCCCCCTCCTCTCCCTGACTGGTCAAGTCCCACTGGGCTGCCCTTTCCCAGTTTGACCTTTTCTGTTAGCATTTTAACCCAGACAGCTGTGCCTCATCACATTTCTTAGGCTGTAGAAAGCGATTCTCTGCAGGGAACTTTGAACCACTGGGCCCAAACAGGAGTGTTCAGATGCTCTCAACCAAAGACAGGGACGCTTTCACCAACGCATCATGGAACCACACACGCACCTACACCCTTTTTGCAGCCTCTAGAATGGACAGGGCCAAGGCCAAAGATCTGACACTGAGCTATGTCGGCGTTCGCTGAGGCCGTTGACTTAAGCTCATGAAAAGAAGTGTGGGTATGTGTAATGGCCTATTTAATCCACTCCTGCTCCACCCCCTCCACTTAGCACTCTTGAGTTTCCTGAGCAGAAATAACCAACTACAGATGGTCCCACTACTTCAAAGATGTTGAGAAACCACTGACCCAGAGATAGGAGAGAACTGGAGCTCTACACCTCAGGGCAACTACTCACCAATGGCAGCCGTGATTACCAATCAACACACTTTCAGAACCTAGTACTTTTTCTCTTTCTCTGTGCATGTGCTTTTTATTTTATTTTTTTTAACCAACCACTATCACTTTCCGCCCAGAACAGATGCTCGTAACACTGAACCACAGCTTTACATAAAAGCATCTACGTCTGTAATTCTCAATCCCAGCTACCTAACAAAATCACCGGAGAATTGTAAAAATACTGACTCCCCAGGCTCAACCCATAGAAATTCTGAGGGGTGGTCAGAGCATCAGAATTTTCTTAAGCAGCCAAGGTTGAGAACCTTCTATGGTGACCCCCCCAATAACCAATTTTGAACCACAAAGGATGAAGAATCCCAGTGGCCACAGCTCACCTCTAACCCCACCTCTCCTTCCATCCTGTCCTCAACTGCAGGTCTCCTTCTATCCCCTAGAGTGAAGGTACAGTGATTCTGAAACTATTCAAATGAGTAACGGAGTCATTTCTTTGAATGCAACTGTAGGAATTAGAAATTTTGAGGTGGAAGAAACTTCAGAATCTTGCTAAGTCAATGCCTTCAGTTTATATCAGAGGAAACCAGGGGCGGAGGTAGCAAAGTGACTCATCCAAGGTCACAGAGCTGGTTCACAATGAGCCAGGCCTAGCACCCAGGTCTTTTGCCTCTAATTCTCTCGTTCACACCACAGAGAGCTCCTACAGTGACTGACACTGAACACAAACAATGTCAAAGGACTGGTCTATTATTTACTTATCTATATGCTTTCAGAGGTCATCCTCAAACTGCTTCAGCTCTGAAAGGCTCAGTCTCCTCCCTGGCCTTAAAACAAAGGAGAGCAAAGATAGTGCTTCTCTTTAAAGATCCCTGAGCACGCTGATCCAATCATAATCCTTAAAGAATATATTTGTTAGCTGGCTGAGGTTCATGGAAAAAGTCATTAGAATAGAGAGTCTAACCCAGTTTTGAAAGGGCACTCTGTTGAGCTGTAGGACTGAGAGACTGAAGCCAGCAGTGGATTCTGGTTTCTTGTGGATAAGAGAGACCTGATTGTCGGTTTCAAAATCTCTAACCAACCTGTGAACACGTTTCCCTTCCTTCCTGTATTTTTATGGCACCACAGTTGGAACACAGCTGGTGCTTAGAAGCACAGGAAACCTTTGCTCCAGGAGTAATGAAAATTGGTCTTTGCCTACAGACTGATTTCCCCTAAGCCCTGGAATAGGTTCTCAGGTGAGGGCCCATTTCACCCTGGGATGCTCCACAGGGGCAAGAGCACGTGTGACTATCCAAATCAGCGATGCACCCACCACTCCTGAACCACAGTGCCTGGCAGCACCACCATCAACAAAAGTAGCTCAGTAAATACCTGATAAATTAAGCAATGATGACAGCCAAAAACAAGGTCATTAAGAAACGGGCCACCTCTGAAGGCAGAGCACCAGATGAAGACTTAGATTTGTCCTCCAGGAAAATATGTGCATTCTGAAAATAGCAAAAGGCAAGAAACCAAGGAAGAGGGTTCAGAGAGGTGTCAAAATATTAGATCTGATATAGATCTTTGAGATTCTCCTTTCGAGTTTATTATTTTGTAGATGAGGAGGCCAATTGACCAAGAGGGTCAAGTTGACATCCCCAGAGTCATAAAGCTGATCTCTACCAGCTAGAGTGGACAAGGGGCCTCAGCCTTACCCAGGAAGTAGGACCCTGAGTTCACAGTTCCTTTGTGTTGTGATTGATTTGTTCTGTTCCTGACTGTACACATTACTGAACCTGGGGGCGCCAGCAATGATGAAGACCAGAGTAGACTTTGGGAGGAGAAATAAGAAGATACGGCATGAGCTCAATTTCAGGTATTGCTGTCCAGAGAGCAGCTGGAGCCAAGGGTTTCTAACTCTCGAGAAACACAGATCTGGAAGTTATCCCCACAATAGTTATAAATGAAACCCAGGGAAGTGAGATGAAGTCTGAACCGCTGTTCTGACTCAGCCCAGCTGGGTAGAACAATGTCCAGCATATGGTTTGATTTTCTCATCACTAAAGTTAAAGCAGATAGCAAAAAAATAAAAATAAAGAACACAGTGGCCAAAAGATGACATTCAAAAAGACCCTTGGATCAAAGCCCTTTTGTAAGTACTGTTATTTCATCCTCCTCCCAACAGTAACCACTTCCCACATGAACCCCAGTAAGGCAACCGTGCAGCCCACAAGAGAGATAGAAGTATGACCACACTTCCCTCTTATAAACAGGCGATGGTAAACATCTGAGGCCACTGGTCCACAGCTGTGGTTAAACAAAGGGTTGGGGGCACCCTGGAATGGCTGCCAGGACATCCATCTCCCCACACGCTGATGTTCCCTCTGTGAGTGGTGAACTTGCACCATCGCCTTTAGAACTGAAGGTGAACAAACAGAAACAGCCTCACACTGAGGCAGCTTAGTCTGGTTTCACAACCAGGCTCACCTGGCCACTGCTTCTGGAAACTGAAGAATTTTCAAGGAAAGTAGATGCTTTGGTGCCAGGCCTACATGCCAAGATGCCTCTATACGCTGGACCACACCAAAAGGGGAGGAAGGGGATTTCCTGTGTTTACTGAGGTGTCAACCTCACCCCACACCAACCCCCACCTTGGATCAGTAGTGCCGATAGAGTCTTTCTTTAAAACAATCAAAGCAAAAACTGCAACTCTTTGAATCAAGCAAGAAAAACAGGCAAAACCTCAAAAACCTCTTTAATTAGCTTCGAGATGTTCCCTGGGGTCCCGAGTTATCCCCTCTACTACATCAATAGAAAAATAAAACGAGAGGTCTTAAGCAGGTTCTGTTTTCTCTGAATTGGAGTGGAAGAGCATTTATTTGCAGGCCTGAAGTAGTCATTTGCTCATGGTGACAGGAAGACTCAAGGGTATTCCAAGGCTGCAGAAAGTTCCATCAGAAAATGGCAAACATTTATGTCAGCTGGCACTTTGTTTTTAACCACTAAACATTTATAGAAGTTTTATTTCTTTACATATATGCTTTCAGAGAAAGTTTCCAGCAAATTCAAAGCAAGTGAGACGCACAAAGACGCTAAACTTGCAATTAGATTGCACATGGTTGTGAAGCTAGAATACCGCAAGAACCTTTAGAAAATTTCCCCTGGGGGGAAGAGGCTGTTAGCTCTGTGCCCTGCCCCCCCACGCCACAGTCAAGTGCAAGTTGTTATCTTCATTTTGTCAACAGGAAAATAAGGCAAGTGGAGGGGTAGAGACAGGTATCTGAACTCCTTGACAGGACGAGGCATGGGCCACAAAGTGTATGGTCCTCAAGCATTGTAGTTGGAGGCTGGGAGTCCCTCAGTGACTCACTCCCATCTAATTCCATGAGCCCCAATTTAACACCCTCTTCCAAAGCTGCCAAAGCCACAGCAGACCACTACAAGCCACCTATGAGATGCTCCAAACACAGTTACATAATTGTCTCTTCACCTCAACCATGAGTTCCATGAAGGCACCAACTGGTCTCCAGCTAGTTTACCATCATATCCTCAGAAATTAGCAAGACATTTGCAGGAGTTCACTCAAAAAAGGAAAACAGCAATCAGCAGGTAGTGATTAAAATGTACTAAGTGCCCAGCACTGTCCTAAGTACCCTAATGAGTCAAAGGAATAGCCTGACATAACTTCAAGAGGCTTATGACAATTCATTATTTCTGTCACCGACTACATGTGACACAGACTGGCCAATGAGATATCAGGAGGTGCTTGGGAAAAGTTTTCTTCCTAAAGAGATTCCCTCCATCCCTTGTCCCACTGCCTCACAAGAACCGAAGACTCAAGGAGAAGCAGCCCTTTTTTGCCTTTGGATACAACTGTTGCCTTCTGGGCTGAAGACAGCAAGGCAGACAGATGGCTCCTGAGTCTTTCTGATGCCTGGAACCTCTCAGACTTCTCAAGGGATGATAACCGGCCCTCATACAACTGAAGCTGTTCACTGGGATTCGGGTTACTTTCAGCCCAAGGCATCCTGATACAGGGAGTCTGGCCCCTGAAACAGACTGTGGGATGGATCAGAGAGGCAAGGAGGCAAATGGCCTCCTGCAGGATCCAGGCAGGAGGGACTGTGGGCCTCAGCTACGGCAGAAAGGGAGACCATAGCAAGGAGATGGAACCTTCTAACCTCACCCACAAGACTGCCTAGTAGTCATCCTGAAGCCAGGGCTCTGTTCCCATCGGGAGTCTTATGATGAACAGGAACATAAATAATTAATACTCTCTGCTCGTGCCCACCCCCACACATGCCTCCTCTTTGTGTCTGTGGGGTAACAAAAGGGGAAGTGCCTCCTGTTCTATTTTTAAGACCCAGCTGAGCCAGAAAGTTTAACGACTAGAGCACGGCAGTATCAGCTGAAGTTCTCCGAACAGGTGCCAAGTTTGGTCAGAATTTACATTTCGCTTTTCTCAGCCTGCAACCGTTCCTCTTTGTCACTCCAGCAGCTCCTCCTTGGAGCTCACCAGACAAGACCTGGCCTGCGGCAGCAGTTATGCTTGAAGAGTTGAAAGAACTCAAGTCCCTCTCCAGACTTCCAATAAATTATTGGGGCAAGTGAAAAAGGAAGAGGTTTGGACAATGGTGAAAACAACCCTTGGGAGCACAGAGCAGGGGTGAGACAGTGCGGCCTCTGCATGCTCTCTGCAGAATTCCATTGGGGGAGGGGGGTTATCTGGGGCCATGTGCACATTCCATGCACTGACCACAGTCAAAGAGAAAGAAAAGGCATGCTTGCTGTTATTTTTAATTCCTTCCTCAAAGCCTTCCAAAATTCTTCAGCAGAAGGATTATCCACTAAACTTTCGCTGCTCCCAGCCAGCAGTATCCTTGAGGCCTCAGCTAAAATGAAGAGCAGAAATCAGGTCCCAAAAGAAATCTCTGCTCCTGGCCATTTTGCATCTTCCAAGTTGCACTAGATCTAGTGCCATCTCCTGAGTTTCAAAGGGACAGGGCCTGATGATGGTGCAGATTCTAGAGCCACGTGAATGCACTGGCCACCCATCCTGACTGGCGCCCCCACCTTCCCTTAAACCCCCAACCTCCATCTCCACCTCTCTCTCTCTTCCCTTCAGAGCAGCCATCAGCACAGCCAAAGTCCCCTAACTTACGCCCCAGTTAGTTAAGAGCTCTAGTGTTAATTTTACCATGTTAGATTATCCCTAAGGTCTCATCTAGCTTTAAAATATTACATTGCCAACCTGGGGCAAGACCTTGGGCAAGGTCTGAGTAAAGTCCCTTTACTCAGAATGGCAGTCAATAATTAGCACAGTCCCTTCCACACTTGAGCTACTGATTGTGAACTGGCTGATCCAATTCCTTCACTTACCCTGCCATCACTGACACAGAGACAGGGTGACTATCGACCCAGGTTTACCTGGGCAGTCCAGGTTTATGCCCACTATCTGGCCATAAGTATTAAGTGTCACTCTCTTTCACGCTTAGAGGTGTCCTTGTTTGTGTGACTAATTATTAATAGTAGATCGTCACCTTAGATTCTAGAAGGGGTAGAGCTTCAGAGGCTAATCCAGCTCTACCCCTTATCATGAGATCCAAAGCCACTTACCTAAGTAATCCAAACTTTGTTTTTCTCATTTACAAAGTAAGAGTGATGGTATCAATTCCATGGCTTTTTTTTATGAGGATGAGAACAGCAGCCCCTTTCTTGGGGGGCTGAGGGGCAGAGTGCAGAGAACTGGGATCAGGAACTTCAGACCTGAGCTCAGATTTCTGTTCTGCCACTGACCCCTCAAAGCCTCAGCCTCCTCCTCTGTAAGTGTAGATAACCCATCCTTCCCAGCATACTGTAGGTAAAGTAAGATCAACCAGTGGACTGCATACAGTCAGCACACAGCTCTCAGTCCGTGCAGCACGTACCAGGAGTGGGCTTAAGGTGATCTGCCAACAGTCAGCCCTGCTGACTCAACCTTCTTCTGACTCAAATCCTTGCACAAGACCAAGAGCAATGGCCCACCGAAGCTTCTAGTGCAAGGTACCAGAGCATGTGTGCCCCAAGTTCACATTCCAATTGAATTTTGTGCATTATTTATCATTTTCTCTAAGGTCTCTGTGAAAATTTGGGTGTGAACTTGGAAGTCTTAACTCCACATCTGTCAGATAGGATTCTGGCGATATTATAGAGCTGTGCATCACACATAATAGGTGACATGGTGTAATATTTTACATCTTGCAATGTTCTTTTAATGCATAAATAGTTTCAACAAGCCTACAGAGGGAGGTTATTATTTTACTGAGGAGGAAAGGGACACTCAAAGTAATTTAAGTGACTTGTCCTCGGTCACCACCACAGGGGGAGCAGACACTTGAACCCAGGGCATTCCTGCTGCTTCCCCTCATCTCACCTTCAGCA
>CAUYPK010131848.1:0-30480 GCA_963574355.1 Loris lydekkerianus
CACATCATGGTTTTTTATTTTTTCTTTGTTTTCAATTATTTAATTTTTGCGTTTCCCCAACAACTGTATCTTACATTAAATTTAATTATTTTTTTTTTTTTTTTTTTTTTTTTTTTTTTGAGGCAGAGTCTGATTCTGTTGCCCTGTAGAGTGCCGTGGCATCATAGTGCACAGCAAACTCAAGCTCTTGGGCTCAAGGGATCCTTCTGCCTCAGCTTTTTGAGTAACTGGGACTACAGGACCCCACCACAACTCCTGGATAGTTTTTCCATTTTTAGCAGAGGTGGGCATCTCAATCTTGCTCAGCCTGGTTTTGAACTCCTGAGCTCAAGCAATCCACCCGGCTCAGCCTTGCAGAGTGCTAGGATTACAGGTGTAAGCCACTGTGCCCAGCCCCATGAACTTAATTCTTTATTCTTCATATTCATTCTTAGTATTTCTTTTGGTACTAAAAGCAAATTGGCTTAAGTAGGGAAGAAAGACAACATACAGGTAGCTTTGTCTACAAATAACAGAACATCTGATAAAAAGTGACTTGGACAATAAGCACATTTATTATCTCTTGTAAGACGTCTGGAGGGAGGTGCTTCCAGCATTGGTTCAACAGCCTGGTTTTGTCATCAAGGACTTGGGCTCTTGCTGCCTGGTAAGGCTAATTTGCCCTCACATGGTCAACAAAATAATTGTCACATTTTGAGCAACACATGTGGTTATGACAACATTTCTCTAAAGAGGAGCATTTCCTTTTAGTGACTACTTTTATTGTAGAGAATAACATTTCTGAGAAGACTTTCAATGGACTTCTCCTTTGTCTCATTAGTCAAAACTGGGCCACATCCCATATCAGAGGCACAAAGGGAAGCTGGGCGGGCACAAAGATAAGTATTTGGCATTTTTTTTTTTTTTTTTAATCTCTATAGTGGAAAATGGGCTCTACCAGTAAAGAAAAGGGATGGAGAAATTTCCCAGCTTCCCTTGTAGTTAGGTTGGAACTTTATGACTAGATCTGTCCAATAGACTCCGAGCAGCAGTGACACCTGCCCCTTCTGGGTTGAGGCAGTTAAGCCAATGCACCAATCCTGGCTTGGCTGCCTTTAGACTTCTGCTTTCACAAGAATGGTGACCATTTTGGCTAACACACTCTAGTGAAATTTCTGTTTCCCTTAGCTAACTAGACCCGGACATAGCCTTTACATGACCTTCACAATGCTGGTCATACTCCACTTGTCTCTATTCCTACCTCAAATCAATCTCTGCCTTTCTTGGCCCTGTTCTGCCCAGGCACTGACCTATGAACTGCATCATGCAGGTTCTCTTATCCTCTGGCATCCAGTTGGCTTCATCTGATGGGAGATAAAAGTAGGGGAGAAGTTGGCAGGGTGAGGTCAGGGTTTTCAGTCCCCATTCCTCCTTTGCTCCTGTCTGATGGTCTCTTCTCTGTGGCTACAGTCCTCGTGGGACTCTGATTCCTTCAGGCCTAGGGATGGCAATGTCTTTTTGGGTACCTGTATTCATTTCCTGTGACCTCTGTGACAAATTACCACAAACTTGGTCTTCAATTTAGGTTTTTTTCTTTGGTTCTTGGTGCTTTTTGTGTCATATCTAAAAAACTATTACCTAATGCAAGGCCCCAAACATTGGCGCCTGTGTTTTCTTCCCAGCATGTTGTAGTATTGCCTCTTACATTTAGGCCTAACTCATTTTGTGTTAATTTTTGTATGTTAATTTTGGAATGAGAGAGGGGTCCAACTTTATTTCTATGTGTGCAATCCAGTTTCCCAATACCATTTGCTGAAAAGACTAATTTTTTCCTATTGAATTCTCTTGATACACTTGTGGAAAATTAACTGACCTTAGGTGTATTGGTTTATTTCTGGACTTCCAGTTTTATTCCATTCATCTATATGTCTGTACTTCCACCAGTACACATAGTTTGGTTACTATAGGCTTTGTATTAAGTTTTGAAATCTAGAAGTGTGAGTCCTGCTACCTTTGTCCTTCTTTGTAGGTCTCCTGCATTTCCACATGAGTTTTAGATTTGGTTTCATGTCTGTCTGTCTCCTGGTGATACCCTGGAAGGCAGAGGCAAGGATCTGAGCTATCTTTGTGATCTGCTGTGCTTTGGAGGGCATCTGGCCTATTAGTATACATCAAAAGCTTGTTTAAGTGAATGAAATGTTGCAGGTATTTTTGTCTGGAGTTTGGAATGAACTTCCATGTAGAAGAATACTAAATATTTCTTTCAGTTACAGTGCACTGAGCTAAAAGTAACAACTACAGAACAATTAACTGGGGTTTAAACCATAAGATATTTATGGCTTACTTAACAAGGAGTCTAGATGTAGGCAGTTCGTCCGCAGTTCAGCCATGTCCATCCTTGCTGTCCACTTTCTCCAGCATTCTGCTCTTTCTCCCATCTTGTGACCTCACCAGTACTGGATGGCAGGCACCATTATGCCAGTATCTCAAAGGTGGGCAGGAGGGACAAGGGCTTTCTTTTTTGGAGGCTTTGTGTTCCCTTCAGATGGGAAACCCCCTCACATTTCACTGACCCCCAACAAGGTCACATGCCTATCCCTAGCCCAATTATAGGGGAAGGAGGAAATTACTGCAGCCCCTGTAAAGCAATGGTGCTTCATCCCAGGAAGCAGGTAGAGTCTAGGGTAAACAGGGGTGCGGAGAGATATCAGCGGTTGGGTACTAGTGACCAGTGCCTCCCACCAGTTTAGTACACATGGTGCACACAGGCAATTTGTGGAGTCTTGTGTAGTAACCCAACTTTTTTTTTTTTTTTTGAGACAGAGTCTCAAAAAAAAAGGGGTCACAGCTCACACCAACCTCCAGCTCTTGGGCTTAGGCGAGTCTCGTCTCAGCCTCCCCAGTAGCTGGGACTACAGGTGCCCACCACAATGCCCAGCTATTTTTTTGTTGTTGTTGTTGCAGTTTGGCTGGGGTGGGTTGGAACCTGCCACCCTGGGTGTATGGGGCTGGCACCTTATTCACTGAGCCACAAGCGCCGCCCAAGTAACCCAACTTTCAATATTGCTCCTTTGCAAAAATAAAATATTTTATCAGCACCAAAGAGAACTTTTGGGAAACAACCCCTGAATACAATCCAAAATATATGGAATGAAATACATACTTTTATCTTTTGAAACTATACTGAATATGCTTTCATCTTTCTCAACCCTGTAGGAGGCACTCTTAGAATTTTTTTTTTTTTTTTTTAGACACAGTCTCACTTTGTCACCCTCTGTAGGGCGCGGTGGCATCCGGGGCTGGGTTTGAACTCGCTACCCTCGGTATGTGGGGCTGGTGCCCTACTCACTGAGCTACAGGCGCCGCCCCCTTATAATCTTTTAGTCTGAGAATCATTTGTGAAACATAGACTGTCTTGTAAATACTTTTTAATAGCAGGATGGTTGACAGTGAGTTTACTATGAGAGAGTCAAGGAACCCTATTAATTTTTGTTTGTTGCATTGCCATCTGCCACATAAACCCCGTGTGGTCCCTTCTCCCGGGCTGGCGCAGGGAAACTAAGGTCACAGATGGAGAGCAGCAGAGCTCTGGTCTCCACGACCTGCGCTCATCCCGCTCCACCGGCGGCAACCAAAGCTCAACAAACTGCATTGAGTGTCTGTGTCCTGGCCAGGCTCTGTTCTGGGAGCCAAGGGGACCGGAAGAAGATGCAATCTACTGGGTTGGGCCGCGGGGACCAGAACACCAAGAAGCTAATGCCCGTACGGGAGTGTGAAGTAGGTGGGACCTCATTATACCGACTGCCAGGAAACCAAAGCCGTCGCTGCAGGAGCCTGGGCCCCGCGCGCGGCCTCGCGGCCCTGGAGGCTCGCCCGGCCCGCGCAGACCTCCCGCCACAGGCGTCGCTGTGCGCTCGCGCGCGGGCCGGAGACCGCGTTCGCGGGGAGCGGGCGCTCGCGCCGAGGAGGGGTTTCAGTTTCTGGCGCGAACTTCCGCCGTTCCGAAGTTGCAAGGCGAATTGGCGCGATGTCTGGGGACAGCAGCGGCCGCCGGCCCGAGGGCCGGGGCCGGGGCCGGGGCCGCGACCCGCACCGGGATCGCACCCGCTCCCGCTCTCGCTCGCGGTCCCCGCTGTCGCCTGTGTCCCGCCGCGGCTCCGCGCCGGAGCGCAGGGAGGCCCCGGAGCGCCCGAGCTTGGAGGATCTAGACCCGTCGGATTCCGGGGACGAGATGCTGGACCCGGCCAGCCTGGAGGCGGAGACCGACCACGGCCTGTGCCGCCAGATCCGCCATCAGTACCGGGCGCTCATCAACTCGGTCCAACGTAAGGCGGCGGCGCGGGCCGGGTGCGGTCCCCGCCCTGCGCCCCGCGCAGCAGGCAGGCCCTGCGCGGTGCCGCACGCGCGCTGGTGACATCCCCTAGGGCGAGCCGCGCCTTAATTTGTTTACAAACTGCTCCAGCTTAGGTTTAGTCTCGGGAGCCGCGCGACCGTGGCTAGGGGCACGCAGGTCCCTGATTGGCAGACTGGGAAAGCCCGAGGCCAGACGGGTTAGGTGACTTGCCCGACGGAGCCCAGCCCGCCTGCAGGGGAGAGGCAGGACGCGGAGCTCCCCTTCGGTGCACCCCCCCAGCGGTTCTCGGCGTGGGCTCGCAGCCCTGCAGTGTCAGCGCAACGCGACAACTGTCAGAGATGCAGAGATGCACCTCCTCGGTTACCCATGCAGTCCGAAACTCGGGGGTGGGGGTACCCCATCTGTCAGTGGCCTTCTAGGTGCTTCTTTGCTTGTAAAGTTTGAGAACCACTCCAGTATGGAGCGCTCCTCTGAGGCTGCAGGAGGAGCTGAGCCCTCGGGGTAAAGGTCAGAGGGGAGCCAAGGTTACCTTCAGAGTTCAAGCTGCTTAAAGGTTACAGTCACTTTTCTCTTTCCGTGCTATTTTGGTTAAAAATCTACAGATGTTGAAGTAATTACCCTGGGAGCAATGGGCAGGGTTTAACTTTACCACTGCAAGTGCTGACTTTGTTAACTATGTACTTACTAGGGACTGAGCAAATTTCCTAGTTGGTATTTTTTTTTTTTTTTTTAAATAGAAAACCGGGAGGACATACTGAATGCCAGCGACAAATTAACAGAGGTCCTTGAAGAGGCCAACACTTTGTTCAATGGAGGTAATTCATTAGTTTATAGACTTTATAATGCTTTGTGATACTAGCTTTATAGAAGATCCAGATTATTGACGTCAAGCAGTTCCCACCTTGTAACCAGTTTTGGAGCCTTTTTCATTACAGCGTTAATGCTTTACCTTGTACTAAGGGCTCTACATGAAATTCTGGGGGTGGGTTTAACAAGCCCCACAGGTGATTCTGTTGCCTGTGTTATCTGTCCTTCTTCTCTTGTATTTACTGCTGTGTCGCTAGTATACATTTGTTGAATGGATGAATTAAAGAACCTAGGGAGCCTCTGACATCCTATTTCTTTTCTTGTCCCCTTCCCAGTGTCCCCTCCCCTTCCTCAGCTCCTTGCTGTTGGTCCATCTACAACCCAGAGGAGGTGGCAAGGTCTACAAGTGGGCCTGTGTGTCTCCAGTGTGTGTGTGTGTGTGTGGGGGGGGGGGGTAATGTGTGTGTGTGTGTGTGTGTGTGTGAGAGAGAGAGAGAGAAATAGATCTCAGAACACTGAAATCCAGACTATGTGGGCTTTAAAAACACAACTTTAGTTTGAATTAAAGGCAGTGGTAGTAGTAGCAGCAGTCTGTCCAATGACATGGGACAGACAGATCGGGGTATTCCCTGATGTGGGCACTGGGTCACAGAGCTCTAGGACAAGTACCCAGACTACCATCTCTTCCAGGCCCCTTCTGGCAAGTCTGTGGGAAGAGGAAGGGGGAATCCAGACAGACCCAGTGGTTAAAGAGTGTCCACAGAATCAGTGATGCTCCAACACCACAACTCATACTCACTCAGCATCAGAACACTAGTAGCCCTTCCCTGCTCTGGCTAGTGGTTTAGGGGTTGCCTCCTTTTCCACTTCACATGTGCTCTCTCATTTGTGTCTTTCATGCTCAGACTGCAGCCTCCTCACCGTTTCCCATGTTGGGGTGGCACATTTGCTAAATCTCATCAGAAGCTGCAGGAACCAGGCCTTCTTTCACCTTGTTAAATCCCTCTCCTATGCTTGTAACCTTTCTTCCCTCACCAGCCTCGATCCCCAGTCTCCTTGTTGTTACTCTTGACTCAGTTACTCTCATTAGTTCTTACTCCACCCATCATTTCCATGTTGCTGTCCACTGGGCTACTGGTGGATGACGCAGGGGCAGCACCGCAGATGAATGATTTTAAAGGGATGGCTGGTGCTCGCTCAGGCACATCAGCAATCACCTGTCTTTATTCACTTTCTTATATATCTAAACTCATCAGATAAAAATAATCCAAGAATAAAGAAGACAAAGGGTAAAGATTCCTTATCAGCGTTAATGCAGCAAAGTATGTACACACCTTTTTAAACTAAGAATATCCTGTTTGGAGATAAACAACAATGGAGATAAACCACAAAAGGCTGGGTTGTCTCTTCTGTTTGCTCACTTCCCTAGATGACTAACTGAAAGTTATTGTGTAAATACAGGTAGGTGATTAAGTGCACCGGTCCATTGCCCCAGGCAGATGATCTGTCTCCAGCTATGACTTGGTGACTTGGTGAGGCCCTCTGGCACGTTCTTTCATTTAAGGCGTAACTGCCTGCACTTTTCAACAAAGCCCCTTCTGCGAGCTGGGGGAGAGTATTCACCAAAACTCACATCTAGCTCAAGTACTGAAAATGTTCCTTCTTAGGGCCTCGTACCTCAAGGAGCACAAATGAGACTGATTCACCTTAAGGGTGCAGGGGACTGTGCCCCTTCATTTCCCCCTTAGCTACTTTCAGTATTTTTCTAAAGCAAAATATTAAGGCAGAGTTACTCAGTGGGGCCCTAGGAGTTGTTCAGTGAACACATCTAAATGCTTGGCATTCGTGGACTTGGTGGTCTAAGTTTAAACTCTTTGGAGACCTTAAAGTCATCCATAACATGATATTTGCACTTTTCCTTACAGCATGCATTCCCATGGCCCACGGAGATCTGGAAGAGTCCAGCAATGTGACTAGCATTTACATCCTCTGGCTTTGTTCTCTCACTCATTGTCAACCTCCACTGTGACTCTCTGAAATGATGAAAGCTTTTCCTTTGAGAATAAAGCTGATGGATAAGACAAAAACTGGAGTCAACAGTCCTTTGGCCAACTCTTTGCTGTTTTTGTTTAGGAAATTAGTGATTCAAATGAAATGGCCCTGAGAAGCGAGCTGGGCATGGGTCTCTCCATTTGAATTTTCCTGTGTTTTTTCCTTTTGGCTTCCTTTATAATTCTCCTTTGCAGGTATTCCCAAACCACTTTTTCACACTCCCCGTCACCCTCAGGGTCTGATTTAGCCAACATCCTTAGCCCTGCAGCTTCCCCCACACTTGACAGCTTTATCCTGCAGACTGTGGACTGTCTCTCCCAGCAACATCCTGCTTTGCCTGTCCTTTCCCTTCCTTTTTTATTTAAATATTTTTCTCTCTCCTAGCTCATTTACCACATGGTCTGTGGAACTGTTTTTGAGCATCCTTCCTCAGGGAACACTACCCTGTTGGCCGTAGCCTGTTCATTTGGGTTGCTTTGCTGGGTTGGCTGTGTAGCCGGGGGAAGGTGGGAGTTCCTAGTGCCTGTTCAGCTCCTGAACAACTTCCACAGTGCTATTGGCAAATCACCAGGCCAAGCACAGGGCCTTACATGCAGCAGACATGTGATTGAACTTATATGAATAATTTGAGTCAGAGGGAAGACCTGATAGAGTTTGTTAAACTATCAAGAGTAACCAGGTAACAGGAGTGGGAAACCAGAGAGAAAGTTGGCTTTTAGGAAGACTGGTTAGCTTTGATTAGAGATTTTGGTGAGTTGGGCAGGGGAACCAGTTTTAGAAGGAGATGGATCAGCTTTCATCCTGTTGATTTTTTTTAGCCCAATGAGAAATCCTAGTAAGTGGTTGGAAATTTAGGAAAAATATCTGTGGATAATGTATATTTTGTAATGTGTATGTTTTCCTTCTTTTTTGAATAGTGTCCCGAGCACGAGAAGCAGTCCTGGATGCCCACTTTCTTGTTTTGGCTTCGGATTTGGGCAAAGAGAAAGCAAAGCAGCTGCGCTCTGATCTGAACTCCTTTGATATGTTGAGATATGTTGAAACTCTAGTAAGTTCAAAGCTACAGAATCTGAATAAAAAGTGTTTTATCTGTCGTATATTATATGACCCTCCACTTTGCTGATGTCCATATATAAATGTTTTCACTTCATTTTCCTTTTTTTCTTTTTTCTTCTGATCTCAAGATGCCACCAGAGAGGTCTTACCAAATTAAACAGATGAAAGTAGAGCTATGTGGCAGGATTTAGGATAGGAGCTTCAAGTAGTTGAAAAATCTCTGTTTAAAGACTGGGTGGCCGGTGGTGCCTGTGGCTCAGTGAGTAGGGCGCCAGCCCCATATACCAAGAGCGGTGGTAACTGCAACAAAAAATAGCCAGGCATTGTAGCAGGCGCCTATAGTCCCAGCTACTGGGCAGGCTGAGGCAAGAGAATCGCCTAAGCCCAAGAGCTGGAGATTGCTGTGAGCTGTGATGCCATAGTACTCTACCAGGAGCGACAGAATGAGACTCTGTGTCTAAAAATAAAAAAAGTAAAGACTCTGGTGCTCTGGTTATTTACCAGTGGCCCTTCTTCCTCAGTCAGTTCTACATCATTCTCAGGGACCAGGGACCTTTGTCCTGGGCTGGAAAAAAGGAGGCAGAGCTCAGCTGGAGTTAGGCCTGGTGAGGGGCAGGTTTTCCTCTGTCTTTGAGACTATTTCAGAACCACATGCATATGATTGGGGTTTTGCTTTTTTAAGTTTTATTCACCTTTCTTTGCCACTTAATGAGTTTGAATAGTTATTACTTGAAATTTTTTAAGTTTTCCTTGATGAATATGCCAAAAAAATCACATGGAGACTACTTTGTATCTTGCCTTTTTTTTTTTTTTTTAATTCTACTCTGAGCCAACCTCTGTGCTAGTACCACCAGATGCACCTTGGTGCAAATGTTACATTTCTGACTGGATGATGTTTATGTTAAATGGTTATTAAAATGATTTTCACCATAAGATTTGATTAGATAAAGCAGTCATTTTGTAAAGGCATGAGGCAGAAGATTATTTGCCATTTGTTTTTTTCCCGAGACAAGAGTCTCACTTTGTCTCCCTCAGTAGAATGCTGTGACATCATAGCTCACAGCAACCTCAGACTCCTGGGCTTAAGCGATTCTCTTGCCTCACCCTCACAGTAGCTGGGACTACAGGTGCCCGCCACAACACCCGGCTATTTTTGGTTGCAGTTGTTATTGTTGTTTTAGCTGGCCCAGGCCAGATTCAAACCCGCCAGTCTTGGTGTATGTGGCTGGTGCCATAACTACTATGCCGAGCCTGCAATTTGTTGTTTTTAAAACCTTAAAAGTTTCTTAATTCTTAAACTATTTTATTGTGAAGTATAATGCACTTAGGGAAGTTTATACTAAATGCACAGCTCAATAAAGTGACCATTTATTGGGTTTTTAAAAAATTACTTTTATCAAGTTTAACTCTGTAGTTTAACATATGAAAATAAATTCTAGAAGTCTTAAAGCCTTAAATATAAAACTTTAAATTAATAGTCATCTAGCCTCTGGGTGGGGGACATATTCCCATGTATAACATTGAATGTGGACAACATAAGGGAAAGACTGATCGATTTGAACAGAACAAAATTGAAACACTGTCCTGTAAAGGTGTAAGGGTGTGAGTGAGTGGCCAGGGAAAGAGGAGAGGTAACTTTGCAGGTCTGACAGGCTCTTACAGCCTTTCTTTGCTTCAAAGGTTGGTTGCCTTTAATAGGCTGAAGCTCCTTGAGGGCTTTGTGATGATTGTGTGTGTACGATACTGCCATTGTAATTTGATAACTTCTAGGCATTTTACAGTATACTGTAGCAACAGTAAACTTTCACAGAAGTAAATTGCATTCATTACATTTTCTGTGAGATGGTTTGAGATGAGAGAAATATTCAGCATCTGCCAACTCTTCTCCAGGAAGGCAATTTTAAGATGAGCGATTCTCTCATTGAAGCTAGGCCACCGCTCTCTGGATATATATAAGTTGAATATAGATTTCTAGGAGGTTGGCTAAAAATTAAAATCTGAAAGGCAGCTGAACTTCCCTGTGCTAGTGGGGAGCTTTTGATTTGGGATGTAACTTTACATTTTTTATGCTAGTAAATGCACAGTTTTGCTCATTAATCAATTACTGTGATATAGGAATTCCCAGGGGGCTTAGTTCTTCTGCCATACCTAAACCCTCAGACTGCCAGTGGCACTGTGGACATTTTGGGCTGGGTATGCCCTTGTTTTGGAGGCCTGTACTGTGCATTGGAGGATGTTGAGCAGCCTCCGTAGCCTCTCCCTGGTAAATGCCAGTAGCATCAGTTGTGACAACCAAAAACGTCTTCAGCTATTTCCAAAAGACTCTTGTGGGCAAATTCACCCCGCTTGGGAACCACTGGTCTAAAGCCTTGTACTTTCTCACCCAAAGGTTCTAAGTACATTGACTATTTTCTGCCAAAAAGAAGGTACCTTTGAAAATAGGAATTTATCTATAAAGTTATCTTCAACAATAAGAAGTTTAGCCAAACAACATGTTAAGACACTGAAAACAGGCGTTGCCTCTGGCCTCTTAAAGGTTTAGTGATGCAGGTTATTGGATGTGGTGAATGATTGCTTGTGGCTTAACTGGGGTTTTTTGTTTTCCTTCATTTTTGTAGCTGACCCATATGGGTGTAAATCCGCTAGAAGCTGAAGAACTCATCCGTGATGAAGATAGTTCTGATTTTGAATTCATAGTCTATGACTCCTGGAAAATATCAGGCAAAACAGCAGAAAACACCTTTAATAAAACCCATACATTCCACTTTCTGTAAGATTATTTTAAAAATCTGACAGACCAGCCATTTATAAACTTTAAACTGTCTTTTCTTGTAGGAACAAAGATTTTTTTGGTATTGTAGAGGTGACAGTCATGATGTCATTATTTAGAGACTTTCTAAACATTGATTTGAAAGTCCATAAACTCTTGATGTGTTTGGAACCTTAAAGGATCCCTCGTCCTGCGTCAGCAAGGAAGGCCACACGCAGGCCAGAACCCTCTTACCTAGGCTCTCTTCTGGCTCAGGTGCTGCTGTCTCTTGAGGCTTTGGGACTGTAGTATATGTGTAGTTGTATCATCTTTGAAATCTTACCATGTAGGAGGATGATACCTCCTGCAGAGGGTGTCTTAAGATTCCACCAGCATGTCCAGTGACATTCATTATAATATCCTGTTGGATGATCACTGTTCTGTATTTGAAGACTACTTGAGTTGTTGTCACATAAGCTGCCTGATTTATTTTTTGGGTATAACTCCGATTTTAAGGAGTTTTTCCTTACACTCTGTCCTATAGAGACACCAAGATCAGCTGTCACTGGTTCTTCCTTGGGACAGCCTTGAAGTGCATTAGTGTGTTCCTTAATAGATTCTTTCCCTAGGGAACTGTCCAAGTTGTTTCAGTCCTTTCTTTGTTAAGTGGTACAGCTTTCTTTTTTTATTTTTCTAGTTCACCTTTTCAGGTGTCTTGGGGTTGGTAGTGCCTCAGACAGCTTTGGAGATGCACTGTAGCAGGTCTGTTGTGAAGTCTGGCACCTGTATTTAACAAGGCTTCAGGTAACTCAGGTGCCCAGAGCCACTGTATATATTGTAGGATAAAGACCAAACTGCTTAATTATAGGATAAAGTCCAAATTCTTGTTTTTGCTGTTGAGGGCTAAGCTCTGTCATCAATCCTAGGATCTAAAGATAAAAGCCTTCAGTTTTATCTCATCATCTAGCCCCCCTAAAGTACTTAGAGCTGTGTCCCTGCACTTACGGTTCCTTTGGTCTGCAGTGTCCTTTCCTCCATCTTTTCTACCTGGTGAGGTTTATTATCTCACAAGTCCCAACTTGGAAGCCAGAGTGACTTCTCCATACAGAAGTGTTATCAGTGTAGAATCAGACTTACCAGCCAGATTACCCCCAACTCTGGGTAGATAACACTGCCCCAGTGCTGTCTTAGCGCTTGAGCAACCCTACATTACAGCACTATCGATCTATCATATTATGTTGACATGGGTCGATGTGCATAATGTGTCTGTCCAGCTCCACAGAGATGTCCAACCTGGGCCCGTGGGCCACGTGTAGATGAGGACTGTTTTATCTGTGGTTTTAGAAAACAAAAAGTATGTGAGTGCTTCTTTTTTTTTTGGGAGGGTCATCAGCTTTTCTTAGCATTTGTGTATTTAATGTGTGGCCCAAGACAACTCTTCTTCTTCCAATGTGTAGCAGAGAAGAAAAAAGCTTGGACCCCTCTGATCTATACTTCACACTTCATCTCCTTGAGTGTAGGGACCACATGGGTCTATGTATTCTTGGGTGCTTGATTTCTACATGATATATCTACCTATTGCTGGAGCATTTGGACTTTTGAGGGGGAAGAAGGAGAGTCCAAAAGGAAAAGGAATCCATGGCCCTGGCTTCACTTGTTATCCTAACACGGTGTGTTCTATAGTCCTGGGCTGTGAGACTCTACTCTAGCACCCCCAGATCCAAGGTTTTTGGGCACACTGAAGTTGTTCTGTTCTTCTCCACGTGTTCATCCTCCTCCTCATCTCAGAAGTTAGCTTTGCAATAGGTTAGCTGGAAGGACATCACAGGTACATTCACTGGCTTACTGGACAGAGCAATATGAAGGTGTTTCAGGAGGTATCTGAGGTTGATGAATGCTCTGGGAAGTTCTTTTGGAAATACAAAGGGAACAAGGGATATCAGAGACCTTATCAAGAGCCTTGGTTTGCTGTCAGCTCATATATATCATTGATGCCTGGTCTGAATCTGACTATACCATGCAAATTGCTTTTAGTTAGCAAAATTAGTTTGTTTTAAAAACAAACAAAAAAGACATGAAAGCATATTTTTCATTAGGTTGGGTTCAATACATGGAGAGTTTCCTGCGCCAAAGCCACGAATTGATCGTCCAAGAAAAGTTCGTATGATAGAAGAGCAGAGGGCAATGCCTGCCCAGGTTTGTTTTTTCGTTTAATGTTGCTTTTAAAAATACCTAAACTTAAAATAGTCATTACTATAATGTATATGTAATTTGGCCATCTTTTCTAAGCTTTAGGGTCTGGAACCAGGTTCTCTCACTTAAATAATCATTTTTTTTTAAGCCTTTACCAGGGGTCCTCAAACTGCGGCCCACGGGCCACACGAGACGGTGTGATTGTATTTGTTCCCATTTTGTTTTTTTACTTCAAAATAAGATATGTGCAGTGTGTATAGGAATTTGTTCATAGTTTTTTTTTTTAAACTATAGTCCGGCCCTCCAACGGTCTGAGGGACAGTGAACTGGCCTCCTGTTTAAAAAGTTTGAGGACGCCTGAATGTATTAGATTGGCCGGTAGTCTTTAAGTAATTTTTGTAGTTTTCATCAGTTCTTTTAAACCAAGATTTCTCAACCTCAGCACTATCACTGTTTAGGGCTGGACGATTCATCGTTGTGGGGTGCTGTCCTGTGACTGCAGGACGTTCAGCAGCACCCCTGGTCTCCACCCTCTCGATGTCAGTAGCACTTCTCCCCAGCTGTGCTGCCAAAAATATCTCCAGATACTGGCCGGTGTCCTCTGTAGGGCAAAATCACTCCCAGTTGAGAATGGCTATTTTAAACTGCCCCTTTTGTATTTTGCTCTTTTATATTCAGCCTGGAAATAGTTGATTTGGTAATGTTATTTTCTATTGAGAAATTAATATAAAAATCTTACTAAAGCTAGAAATTTTTAAATAAAAACAATAAGAGGGGGATACTAACTGCTAGTGATCCTCATTAAAAGACATTCACAGGATTTTGGGTATGTAAGAGGGAAGAAAATGTTAACAGGCAAGAGAGTGGGTCAGTCAGCTTGATAATCATGGTTTTTTTTTTGTTTGTTTTCAGTTAAGAAGAATGGAAGAGTCTCATCAGGAAGCAACAGAGAAAGAAGTAGAAAGAATCTTGGGATTGTTGCAGACATATTTTCGAGAAGATCGTAAGTATGACACCAAAATTTAAAGTGGAACAATTGGTACTTATCAGTTTCACCAAGGTTTTTATTTAAAAGGCATTTTCAAGGGCTGGGTGTGGTGGCTCACGCCTGTAATCCTAGCACTGTGGGAGGCCAAGGCAGGTGGATTGCCTGAGCTTACAGGTTTGAGGCCAGGCTGAGCCAAGAGCAAGACCCCATCTCTGAAAAATAGCTGGGTGTTGTGGCAGGTGCCTTGTAGTCCCGGCTACTTTGGAGGCTCAGACAAGAGAATTGCTTGAGCCCAAAAGTTTGAGGTTTCTGTGAACTATGACACCACAGCACTCTACCAAGGGCGACAAAGTGAGACTCTGTCTCAAAAATAAATAAATAGAAGGCGTTTTCAGCTGTATGTCATCTTAGAAACATTTTAATCTCTTCTTAGCATATATATTTCATGAGGCCTCTCCCCATTGGGTCCCATGTGAGAATGCTGGTGAAGTAACTTCTCATTTTTATCCTTAAAATATGGTGTATTTTTTTCTGTTACAAAATAAAACATGCCATACAAGTGAGAAAAGTCACGTACCTACTCCACCGGCTCTCATTTCCAGAGGTGGCTGCTTGTAAGATGTGATGTGTATGTTTTAAGATTATTTGCTGTTTATGTCAGTCATGTAAATAACATGCACCTTCATAGTTGTTTTTTTGGTCTTTTGCTTTTTTTCAAAGCTAATCATAATACACACATTTTCCTGCAATGTGACTTTTCAGGGTGGACATTTTCACATTACATATATATTTCCCTTATTTCTTTCACTGGTTCCATGGCTCTACTATAGACATATTTAACAAATCTCCTATTTAATAGATGAATGAGTTCTTTATAGCATTTTAGTTTTGTATAAATTTTGCTGAAGTGAAAATCTTTTTATTCAACACCTCCAGTTGCCTTTAAAAACCTTAACATGTAGCTTTGTGCACTTGTGCTGTATTTCTGTAGGACAGCTTTTTAGAGGAGGCTTATTTGTATTAGATACACAAAATTAGCATCTGAAAGGGCTGGGCTGATGTGCACTGCCAGGTCAGGACTAGTGCGCACTGCTTTCATCTCTAGCCTTAGCTAAGGCTAGAGAGTATTGGTCTTACTGGGAAGCAAAAATCATTTTTCCTGTTTGAAGAATTTTTTTCCTCTTTTGTCCATAGCTGATACTCCAATGTCCTTCTTTGACTTTGTGGTTGATCCGCATTCTTTTCCCCGTACAGTAGAAAATATCTTTCATGTTTCCTTCATTATACGGGTAAGATTTAAGATTTTTTTCTCTAATTACTTTGTATATAAAGGGATACACGATAAAAGCTATAGATGGGAGCTGGCCAAGGTATCTGTTCTAACCAGTATGGATTTTAGATCCATTTTAGCAAAGCGTTAATTTGCATATTAACACATTCACTGCCACACTAGAAAAAATTTTTTTTCTTGGGCCACAGTGCTTTCTTAGGTCAAGAGACATGGAAGTTATATATGCTTCACAAGGCCACAGGTTCAAAACTAGCATGAGGCAAGTGTAGCTCACACAGCAGTTAATGTGCTAAGTAGAAGAAACTAGCTAAAAATTTGTGTGCTTGATGTTTTAGAAATTATTTAGAGAAAGAATTGGTAAAATTTGAAAAGGGAACTGTAGGTTAAAATATGGGTATAAATGTTAAATTTCTTAAAAATGACATTTGTCATGTTTTATAAGAGAATATCCTTGTTCTCAAGAAATACACATTGAAGGACTGGGAAAAAGGCAGGTGACCTGTCATGTTATTCATAAACAATAGTAAGAATAGAAAGTAAATGTAAAACTTTAATAATTGATAATTATGGGTAAAGGGTATGTGGGAGGTCTCTAGAGTCGCTCTTGTAGCTCTTTAAATTTGAAATTAATTTGAAATAGGTTTTAAAAAGAACCCTACTCAGAATTGTACTACATGTGTAGAAATTTGCTTTAGACTCTCTTTAGTCTTCCATCACGTTGTATTCCTACACATGTAAGATGAATTTGATTTTAACGTTTAAGCTTGTGTTGGACAAAGTATTTTTCTCAGACATGGTAACAAAGGCATATTTTGCCAGTGGTCCCAATGATAGAACTATATATAACAAAATATGGAGTATCCCAAAATATGTATAAATCAGGTAAAGAGACAAGATACAGTTTCACTTAACAAGAGTCTCGGGATGAAGGCTGTGTCTGGGTGGAAACTGATTAGAAACCCTAGATAGCCTGTGTAAAAACAATGTCAGAGTATCAGTTATGTACCCGTAATCATTCAACAGTTTTTAAAAAAGATGTTAGAGAAGTCTTGTCTATATCATCTCGTTATTGTTGTGGTACATTTTGATCATCCGAGAGAGAGAATTTTCTAATCAAGTAGTTTTTTTTATATATAGTGCTTATAAGTCTGAGTCTAAATTTTAGTCTTCTCCTAAAATCATGTTTTTATGTTAGGATGGTTTTGCAAGAATAAGACTTGATCAAGACCGACTGCCAGTAATAGGTGAGTAATACTATGTTTGGAGAAATTCGTTTGAGAGGAGACATGTTCTTAGAGTTCATGAAATGAACCTTACTAAATGTACATGAGTTTTCATCACAGGAAACAAACTTTTACAGTGTTATTGTCTGGCTCAACTAACTGAAAATGCTGAAAACATGGTGAATGTTTAAAACTTGGATTCATCTCTGTCACTGATTAAATGTCCAGAGCTATAAAGATCAACAAAGAATGATACAATTTCTCTCAGATTTTATTTGAGAAGGTTTGTGATCACAGTCATTTTTGTAGTTCCCTTCTCTCTAACCACGTCCTCCTGGATGCCAGCTCCTTTTCTCCCTGGAGTTCTCAGAAACTTTCATTCTTACCTGAAAAATTTCACATTCTCCATGACTCAGGTCTTTCTGAGGTTTTCTATAGAGAATGAAATACTTTCATGGCACGTGCTTGCTGCTTTCAACGTTCTCAGTTTCACATTGGCTCAGTCTGGTTATCCTAGATAGGCAGAGGTTTCTGAATCTTTGGAATGTATTACTCTACAACTTGTCCTTTTAAGTGGAATCAAATGGGGTTACTTGCTCCTGTAATAATACTACAACAACTCAGTAATGCATAAACTCCTAATAAGTACGTACTAGTATAAGCATCCTCTCAATATTGCTACTCTTCAGTTTCTGTTCAGATTACCTCTTCTGATTTACTAACCTTTGGGAAACTTTGTCTTTCAAACAGAGCCTGTTAATATTAATGAAGAAAATGAGGGAATTGACCAAAACACGCAAGTTAGGAATCAAGGAATTATAGCTCTGAGTTACCGTGACTGGGAGGTAAAGCTCTGCACAGTTCTGACTCTGACTGCATTTGTTGTTAAGCCCAGTGTCCAAATGTTCTTTGTTCTCTGCCAGGACATTGTGAAGACCTTTGAGATTTCAGAGCCTGTGATTACTTCAAGTTAGAGCCAGTAGCGGCTTGTCCTTGATGCCAGCTGAAGGTAATGTCTTCTACAGCACAGCTGTCCAATTATAGTAAAGTTTACTTAGCAATCCAAACATTTCTACTTTCCCCCCAAATATCCAGTGGTACTTGGATTTTTGCCTCCCTCTAGTGCCCCATTCTTAGAACTGTGTATCACTAGTGAGAAAAGCGTAGGGGCTGTGAATTCCCTTTTCTGGATTGGTTACTTGGTGTTCTTAAGATTTGTGGCTGAAAGAAGCAGAGCAGAACTTTGTTCTTGGTTTTTTTTTTTTTTTTTTCCTCCCTTAAAAAACTGATAAATTCGATTAGATGAAATCCTGAATCCTCCCTTAAGTGTTGTTCGCTGCCCATTAGACTTGCTTATTTTATAGGAACAAAGCAGAGAAGGGGGATTAGGACAGAACTGCCTTAGAATGATGTTAGGAAATGGGCATTTCTGAAATGTGAATTATGCTATGAAAGAAATCCTAGTGATCACGTGGCGTTGTGTACCACTAGCAGCTGTGGATGGGAAACAAAGACCTAGGTTCTGTGGGCTCTGCCCCCTTAAAACCTTGGGCAAGTTATTTAATTGCACTCAGTTTCATTTTCCTTATCAATAAGTCTATATAAAATGAGATTTTTGAACTAGACAATTACTAAGGTTATTTTTGTTTTCTAGCTCAAATTTCCTATGATGTTGAGAATTAAGAATTAAAGTGAGCTTTTTAGTACTTCATGTAAACTCTTAACATGTGCTTTAATTAATTGAAATTCTTTTGCTCCAAGATAATTTATTTCTGTAAAAATATTTTGATGGAACAATATATCATGTGGATTAACCTGAGCCATATTTACTTACTGAAGAGGAGCTAGTTGTTAGATTTCACTTATGTAAGTCATACGAACTTTTGATTCATCATTTATAAACCATTAACTAGCTGTTTTTTCCCTTTTTTAGGTCTCAGGTGGATAGTGAAATCCATGAAGGAAAGCAGCATGGATTGTATATATTGTATGATTCAACGTTTTTAAAGACAGATTGTTTTTAGTAAAATGTAGCTTTTGATAGTTAATGAATTTGTCACGGTTGTCTTTGATTAAAGGAAATCCACTGCCATATTCACAAATGATTGTGGTTACTCTTTGTTTTCTTATCATGAAAATTTCTCCTTTTCCCAATCCTATCCCACTGAAAGTCTGTCTTAGGTTGTTAATGCCCTTTTATATCATTTTAGCTGTAAGGTTAGCTAGTCCTGGCAACAAATAGGTTGTGTTAAAACATATTCATATTCATATATCAGCAATTTCTTGGGATTCAGTCTATGATTTACACACAAGTAACTATCAACTACTCTGCTGAGCCAGGCTGGCCTAGTTCCCCCTCAGCAGCATCCCTGGATCTGTCTCGCCAGCCTGCCCCTCTGAGCTGCTCATCTCTGATGGGCTTTCAAGTCTGCCCTTGATGTTTTCTGGGTCCTGGTTGGTTCCTTTCCTATTCCCCACCTTTCTACTTACTCCTCCTCTCTTCCGTGGAAGGCTTTGGGTTCTAGCTCTTTGCCTCTTTGTTTCAGTCCTCCCTGGCACCTGTATCTGGAGTTTTCCCTTCAACCATGCTCAACTCTAAAAAAATTCCTGTAACACTCCTCACTGTATCCTATCTCCTCTTTACCATAAAAATCATTTGCTATCTACCTTTTTCTCAGTCGTCAAACCATGGCAGTATGACACCTTTCTCACCCTGTACTGAGTGAATCTGTTTTACCCTGAATTTCCTGAATCCTTTGCAGATTGTTAACTTCGATGGATAAATGCTATACATTTGACAAATGAAAATGTCTGCTTTGACACTGCACGGCCTTGATGCCTGTTGCTTCCCCTGTCTGATTCTCATGATGTATGCTATTTTTATGTCCTGAATAGTCTCAAGACTTTACTTGATGCCTAAATGTCTTGAAAAAGCTACATATATATGTGTAACCACTGGTTTATTGGACATATGTTTAAAGACATATATTTAAAGACATATAAAACAGCCCCCCAAATCTCCCTGTAATCCCGACTCTGGCACTTTACCACTGTAGTTCCTCGAATGGAAATCTAGGATTCCCCACCACCCCAGTGCGTACCTCAACGAGGCACGAATTCCCACTGGTCTCTTGATTTCTTCCGTCTTGCCCAGGTTACTGCACAGACTCTTACCTGTTGTTTTCTGCCTCCTGTCTGTCCTTCAGATCTTTTCCTCTTCTTTAAAATCACATGTCAGTCTCTCAGGAATCCCCCGCTGCCTTCAAAACTGAAAAAAAAATCTTGATCCTTCAGTGGTGTTCAAAGTTTTACGTGATCAGGTCCTTGTCTATACTCCCAGGCTCACTTACTCCAAACTCTCCTCAAACTTTTTAAACATGGGGCCAGTTCACTGTCCCTCAGACCTTTGGAGGGCTGGACTATAGTTTAAAAAACAAACAAACTATGAACAAATTCCTATGCACACTGCACATATCTTATTTTGAAGTAAAAAAAAACAAAATGGAAACAAAATCACACCGCCTCATGTGGCCTGCGGGCCGCAGTTTGAGGACCCCTGCTCTAGACTACAACATCTCCTTTTTTGTTAAACAGCTTTACTGAGGTATAATTCATGTACCATACAATTTACCCACGTAACATCTCCAACACAGTGTTTTCAAATCTACTCACAGGGTTGAGGAACCATCGTCACAATCTAATTTTCGAGCATTTTTGTTGCCCTCAGCCCTGTCACCCCCCTTTCCTCACCAACCCTTCTCACCCCTCAGCCACCACTAACCTACATTCTGTCTGTAAATTTGCCTGTTTTGGCCATTTCACATAAATGGAATCATACCACACGTGGCCTTAACACCGGACATTTCCAAGTGTGCAAAGTTTGCTCCTTTCCCTTTCATTTGCCTACTTTCTACTTATTTAAAACTCTCCTCACATAAGAAACTTGACATTGGTTACCTTTTGCAGAATAAGGTGGAAAAGGTGTTACTTCTCATTTGGTACCTTTCTGTAACACTTGTTTTCTAACCTTGTACTCTACTATTTTTTTTTTAAATCATCAACAGGTTATCTAGATAGGGAGATGATGAGCCACTTTTTCTTCTTTAAATTGAGAAAGAATTAACACATTATCTTAAAAAACAAACAAACAAACAAACTCACGGTACATTCCCAGAGCTTCTCTGTTCCTCCAAAATTTTGTGCTGCTTGTAGTGGCACCTTGTACTGTCAATCATTCTGTTTGTGCTCACCGTGTTGTTTATCACATGTCCTTCCCAGGGGAGGTCAAGTGCCAGAGTTGGACCTAATTTCTGTACTGATGGTGGCCAGTACATGGCAGGTGTCAGAGTTGAATTATAGCTAGGCCTTCTGTCTGCCTAAGGAGTCACCATCTACATGTAGTCCAAGCTCCCCATAAATTCCTATGCTCTAGTCCATATTTGCAATAAAACTTTTTTTTTTTTGCAGTTTTTGGCCGGGGCCGGGTTTGAACCCGTCACCTCCAATATATGGGGCTGGCGCCCTACTCCTTGAGCCACAGGTGCTGCCCTGCAATGAAACTTTACATACTATATAATTGGATGTGTGCTCTTTCATTTCTTCTACTATTTTCTCTCTAAATAGATCATAACCCCCTCAATGTACAGAGGAGCTACATCCTGGAGTCATGGCTCTTTGGCAGCGTGAGAGTTTAGCTCAGGGATCTGATACCCATTTACCATATATACTCGAGTATATACTCGGTAAGTTTAGGTGGATTGGAGAGTACAGGGCAATGTGTTGTCTGCATCACCGTAACAGGCTTGTATTCTCTTTGTCTATATTTAATCCTGCAGAGATGGAGTCAGATCTCTTTAGTCAATAGCAACTCAAGCTATGAAATTGTAGGTTCCATGGTTTGTAGAAAAATATTTATTTAGTTTTTTAAGAATGTTTAACAATTTTTAAGCAATGTTAAACAATGCAAAGTATAAGGAAGGAAAGAGATGTGATGAACTTTTCAGAGTCTTCAAGGGGTAGATTTAAAAATGGCTACAAATTTTTCTGTTTGAGACAGAGTCTCACTCAGTCGCCCTGGGTAGAGAACTGTGGCATTGTAGCTCACAGTAACCTCAAACTCTTTGGGCTCAAGCTATCCTCTTGCCTCAGCCTCTGGGGTAACTGGGACTACCAGCGCCTGCCACAATACCCTTTAGAGATGGGGTCTTGCTCTTGCTCAGCTAGGGTTATAGGTGTGAGCCACCATGCTCCACCTGGCTACTACCTTTTTTTTTTGGAGTTTTTGGCTGGGGCTGAGTTTTTGAACCTGCCACTTCTGGTATATGGGGCCAGTGCCCTACCACTTTGAGCCACAGGCACCACCCTGTACCACTCTATATTATAAGAGTTTATAATAGGGATAATTTGCAGGGAGAAGATGTATGTGGGAATTCTCTACTTTTTTTTTTTTTTTTTAAGAGACAGATTCTCACTTTGTCACTCTTAGTAGAGTGCTGTGGCATCAAAGCTCACAGCAACCTCCAACTCTTGGGCTTAGGTGATTCTCTTGCCTCAGCCTCCCGAGAAGCTGGGACTATGGGCGCCTGCCACAATGCCTGGCTATTTTTTTGGTGCAGTTTGGCCGGGGCCGGGTTTGAACCCACCACCTTTAGTGTGTGGGGCCAGCGCCCTACCCACTGAGCCACAGGTGCCGCCCCCACTTCATGTTTCTTAAAGGGGATGAAGTGAAGCACATTCTTTCTCTCCAAAGAAGATGTGAATAGAGGGGACCTATATTAAGCAGGAGGAAAAAAAAGGGTAATATACAGATCATCTGAGAAGAGAAGCACTCCTGAAAGAGGAGTGAGTCATATGAGCAGAGGCAGAGAGGTGGATGGGAGAACCAGAGTTCTTAGGTGCCATTCCAGTCTTGAAAGGTGCTTAGGAGGCCTAGATTGAACCCCCTCCCTTTCCTATCTAGACCTGGCTTTCCAATGTAATAGATACTAGCCACACATGCTATTGAGCACCTAAAATGTGGCTAGTACAACTGCATAACTCAATTTTTTACCTTATTTTATCTATATTTAAAACTACAGCAATATAGAACACAAAGCAAAAAAAAAAAGTCTACACATAGACATGTCATATTTAACCACAGGAATCAAAAAGAAAATCTTTAAAGAAGCTAGAGAGAAAAAGGGAACCTTAAGTGTAGAAAAGTAAGGATAAAGAATTACATCACACTCTTGTGAGAAACCATGGACTCAAGAAGAGAGTGGAAAGAAATATTTAAAGTGTTGAAAGAACAAAAAACAGCCTACAATTCTGTGTCCACAGAAATTGCCCTCCACAAGGGAAAGAGAAGTAAAAACTTTCTCAGATAAACAAAAATGGAGGGAAATTGCTGCAGGTACATCTACCATGGAAGAAATGTTGAAGAAATTTCTCAGAAGGAAAATAATATGGGTGAGAAATTCAGATCTGCATAAACAAAGAACATTAAAGAAGGAATAAGTGGTGGCAAATAAAATTTTTAACCTCAATTGACCTAATAGCAATAGGTTAAAAATTATAACAGCAATTTATGTTTGGTAATTATAGCTTATGTAAATAAATGACAGCAGTGTTATAAGGGATGGGAGATAGGAACCTGGTATAAGGTACTTCTACCACCTATGATGTAGTACAGTTTTATTTGAAAGAGAACTTGGATTAGTCATAAATATATGCTACAATTCAAGGCCAAACATTTTAAAAGGCAAAAAAGAAGTATCATTAATATGCTAAAAGAAGAGAAAAAACAGAATAATGATAAATGTTTAACTAATATCAGAAAAAACAGAAAAAGAGTAAAGACCAAAAAAAGGCAGCAACTAAACAGTAAAAACATGGTAAATAGCAATCCAACCATATCAATGATCACTTTAAACATCAGTGACTCAATATCCCAATTAGAAGACAGACCGTCAGCCTGAATTAAAAAAACAAGATCCAACCTTATGTTGTCTACAAGAAACCCACTTTAAATTAAAAAAAAAATTTAAGGGATAAAGCAAGATATGCCATCCTAACACTGATCAAAAGAAACCTGGAGTTATTGTAATAATTAAAAAAAAAAAACAACCAGATTTCACAGCAAAGAAAATTAGGGCTAAATAGAGGCATTACTTACTGGTAAAGAAGTCATTTCTCCAAGAAGACCTAACAATTCTTAATGCGTACACACCTAACATCAGACTGGCAAAGTATATCAGGCAAAGATTCATGGAGCTATAAGAAGAAATAGATGAATCTACTATTATTAGGAGACTTCAACGCTGCTATATTTGTAATTGACAGATCCAGCAGGAAAAAAAAATCGAGACGGACATAATCTGAGTCAAATAGGACCATCAGTTAATTGGATGTAACTGATATCCATAGAATTCCTCATCTAACCACAGCAGAATACACATTTCTTCTCAAGCTTACAGAGCATTCACCAAATAGACCACATTCTGAGCTATAAAATAGTACCCTGACAAATGTTAAAGAATAGAGAGAGAATGAAAAGAAAAGCCACAGACCTGGAAAAAATCTTTGCAAAACATACTTGATAAATGATAAGTATCTAAAATATACAAAGAACTCTTAAAACTCAGCAACAAGGAAATGACCCAATTATAAATGCATAAGATCTAAATAGACACTTCAATAAGGAAGATGAAAAGATGGTAAATAAATATATGAAGAGATGCTCAACATCATATGTCATTAGGGAACTGCAAATTAAATCAACAAGATGCCGTTACATACTTATTAGAACGGTTAAAATTTGATAACACCAAATGCTAGTAAGGATGTGGGGACAACAGGAACTCTCATTCATTGTTGGTGTGATACAACACTGCACAGTCACTTTGGAAGATAGTTTGGAAGTTTTTTATACTCTTAACGATACAACCCAAAAATCATGCTCCTTGGTATATACCCAAAAGAGTTGAAAACTTATGTTCACACAAAACTCTGCACACAAACGTTTGCAGCAGCTCTATTCATAATTGTCAAGACTTGGAAGTAACCAAGATGTTCTTCAGTAGGCAAATGGATAAACAAGCAGTGGCACATCTATTCAATGGACTATTATTCAGCTATAAAAAGAAATGAACTATAATGTCATTTTCAAGCCATGAAAAGACGTGGAAGAACCTTAAAAGCATATTGCTAAGTGAAAGAAGCCAATCTGAAAAGGCTACTTACTATAAGACTTCAACTATACAACATTCTAAAAAAGGCAAAACTATGGAGACAAAGACATCAGAGGTTGCCACAGTGTTGGGGAAGAAAGAGATGAAAGGTGAAGCATGTGACATTTTTAGTTCAATGATACTGTCCAGTACGAATCAGTAATTAATGATAGGCACATGTCATATATTGATCAAAACCCAGAGAAAGTGTAACACAGAGAGTAAACCTTTAATAGGTACAATGTACAGGTAAATGGCACACTTCCTGGAAGAACAACTCAGACTTTACCTTAAAAATGCAAACAATGGGCTCGGCACCTATAGCTCAAGCGGCTAAGGTGTCAGCCACATACCCATACCAGAGCTGGTGGGTTTGAATCCAGCCTGGGCCCACCAAACACAATTACAACTACAAACAAAAATAGCCAGGCGTTGCGGCGGGTGCCTATGTCCCAGCTGCTTGGGAGGCTGAGGCAAGCGAATTGCTCAAGCCCAAGAGTTGGAGGTTGTTGTGAGCTGTGACGCCACAGCACTCTACTGAGGGTGATATAGTGAGGCTCTGTCTCAAAAAATAAAATGCGAACAATGAAACCTAATCATTTGTACCCTCATATTACTGCAAAATAATTAAAAAAAAGAATGAACCTAAATGTAAATAATGGACTTAGTAACAATATCAATATATTCATTGTAACAAATGTATCTCTCTCTCTCTATATATATATATACAAGAGTTGGAGGTTGCTGTGAGCTGTGATGCTACAGCTCTCTACTGGGGGCAATAAAATTGAGACTGTGTCTCAAAAAAAAAAAAAAAAGATACATGAACTGGGCCTACCATCACTATGCAAAGATTCTTCACATCACCATGGCCTAGTACTGAGCTTCACACTTTTGCTTTGTAGACTCAGTATCACATCCACCTTCTAAATGTTAAGGAAACGGAACAGTGTTGCCAGAATTTTGTCAAGTAAAAAAATAAAAGCAAAGACAACAAATAGAAAGATATTCTGATAGCATTCCCCTTTCCTCCCAAGAAGGGGGAAACTAAATGAAGTTTTGCATTTCCCCCCCTCATTTGGGTCTGTAAGATGAAAACTCTGCCTCTGACCTTCAGTAAAGACATCTAGGAACCTCTGTTCCACAGAGGTCTAACGCTAATATTTGTTGATCTCTTTTCCACTTCAATTTCCTTTATTATATTTTCTCCCTCCTATATGTCCCCCACTAGTCAAGTTGTTGGTCAAGTTATTTCGCCTCCCTGTTCTACATTTATCTTGTGAAGCTGCTGTAAGGAATAAGGGAGTTAACATAAACCCAAGACTTTGGACAGTCTCATTATTATTGGTATATCCTGGAGTGGTCTGGCTGTGACTGGTCTAGAGGTTAGGAGGGGTTCAGCCTTCAAAGGGACAGAAGTGAAGTGGGACAGAAATATAAGAAAAGACCAAAAAGCTCCTGGCCTTCTATTAATACTTTCCATCCTGAACATGAACGCTGCTCTTTTCTGTTTCATTCCACAGGTCCTTGCTTTCATTCAAAATGACAGCCTGAGAAAGGAATGAGGATAGTCAAATATTACATAAAGAATTCATCCATCTTGAAGCCTGTCTTAAGAACATGAGTGCAGAGAAGTCTAAGGAGCTGGGGAAACCTACAAGGGCCCTGAGGTCTTTCTGTGTATTTCATTCCTTAGGTTCCTTTCAATTGTGTGAAGTACAAATGATGCCTGGCAGTATATCAAGTCAACAGGCCACCAAAAATCCTTTTCAACTGGGCATATATCCACTATAGTGGACCTCAGGAATGTTGACATTGACCTCTAATTTCAAAAATTTTTTTCTTTTTCTCTGAGTTTCACAATTACACTTTTTCAAACACTGCAAAAAACATCATCAGCTTTATTGTTGGCCGGGAAAACTGTGAGGACAGATAGGCTTAAATTATCTGTGCACACAAAAGGAAAGATGAAAGAATATTACCTTTTTGGAGGTGCTCATTTATTTATTTATTTATTTTTTTGAGACAGAGTCTCACTTTGTTGCCCTGGATAGAGTGCCATAGCATCACAGCTCACAGCAACCTCTAACTCCTGGGCTTAAGCAATTCTCTTGCCCCTCAAGTAGCTGGGACTACAGGTGCCCGCCACAACGCCTAGCTATTTTTATTTTTTGGTTGGGGTTGTCATTGTTGTTTGGCAGGCCCGAGCTAGATTCGAACCCACCAGTTCTGGTTTATGTGGCTGGTGCGCTAGCCGCTGAGCTACAGGCCCAAGTCAAGGTACTCTGTCTTCAACTTTGCCCCAGACTGTAATTCCCTAAGAAATCCTTAAAAGTGGTTGCAAACTGGAGGCCCTCCAGCTAAATCCAGCCCCTGTAAATGTTTTTTTTTTTTTTGCAGAGACAGAGTCTCACTTACTGCCCTCGCCCTCAGTAGAGTGCCCTAGCGTCACAGGGCTCACAGCAACCTCCAGCTCTTGGGCTTCCCTGATTCTCCTGCCTCAGCCTCCTGAGCAGCTGAGACTACAGGCGCCCGCCACAACGCCCAGCTATTTTTTGGTTGCAGTTCGGCCGGGGCTGGGTTTGAACCCGCTACCCTCGGTATATGGGGCCGGCGCCCTACCCACGGAGCCACAGGCGCCGCCCCACTGTAAATGTTTTATTTGAATTGTGTAGTCTAATAAATAGTTTTAAAGTAAAAATATTTTAAACTTTTATATTTAAAAAATGTCTGTATTTCTAGCTTCTCTTTAACAGTTGTAAGATAACGTGGCACGGGGCTTATAGTTGCACAAAACAATTAGCTCTCATTGACAGCTGTTTCCTTTAAAAGGGTTACAGGTTCATCAATTCCCGAACACTAAACTTCCAGGAAATGCTTGCTTTTTTTTTTTTTTCTTCCTGAGACAAAGTCTTACTTTGTCGCCCTAGGTAGAGCGCTGTAAGCGATTTGAAGTTGCCTGAGCCTCCGGAGTAGCAGGGACTACAGGCACCTGCCACAACGCCCGGCTATTTTTAGAGACAAGGTCTTGCTCTTTCTCAGGCTGGTCTAGAACCTGAGCTCAGGCAATCCACTGGCCCCGGCCTCCCAAGTGCTGGGATTACAGGCGTGTGCCACGCGCCTGGCAGGAATGCTTGCTTTTCCACCAGTATCCATGAGCATTTAAGTGTCAGCTGTTTTGGAGGAAGCTCGTTAGTTATCCACACCGCGGTCAGGAGCGGCCGGAGAGAGTAACTTTGAATCTGAGCCCGGCAGGAAATGCCTTTGGGTGGTTACAACCCTCAGTCCTCAGTTTATTTATCTGGGAAATGGGGCTGATGATGCGCAGCTGTGGGAAGGACTAACGGTGGAGCACGCAGAGGGCTGGCCCAAACCCCATGCTTGGGGGCACCGCTACCATCCACGCTAACGTCCCGGGAGACCGCGTCTCGGGGCACCCCGCGCCCGGCCTCGGTCTCCACCCCTCCCGGTCGGCCGCCGGCTCGGCCCCGGGCGCTGAGAGGCGTGGCCGGCCCAAGCGGGCCCTCGCGGCGGCCATGGCCTCAGTGGTGGAGTACAAGGGCGTCAAGGCCGGTTACCACTGCGGCTACTGCGACTCCGAGGAGGGCAAGGCGTCCTGGGGTGAGTGTCCCAGTCGACCGGACTGGCGCGCAAGAGCCTCGAGCCCAACCCCTGCAGCGCCCGTAGCGCTCCAAGGAGGGCCCCTGGCGGGGGTGAGAGCAGGCCTGCACCCCAGCTCCCGCTCCTCTTTCCACTCGTTTCTTCCCAGCCAGTCCTCCTCCCCGCTCGGTCTCTCCGGCTCACCCTCGCTGACGACTGGGGCCAGTCACGGAGAAAGAACGGAAATAGCGGAAAGCTGCCCTCGGCCAAGATGGCGCGGGCGGCGTCAGCTCCGAGTGGCGCGGGGCTGGCCCGGCCTGCGAGCGCGCTAGTGGCTTCGCGAGAACCTCTGGGGGCTCCCCGGCGGCGCGTTGCATTGTGGGGTGGTGGCGGCGGCGTTGGGCCGGGCTGTGGAGCGCTTGCTGGGTAGCGGCCATGGCTTCCTGGGCCGCTCTGTCTCCCAGCATTGTGGAATATTTCGAGGGCGAGGACTTCTACCGCTGCGGCTATTGCAAGAACGAGTCGGGAAGTCGCTCCAATGGTGAGCAAGCCGGCGGGCGTGGGAGCCCGGGCGCCGCGGCCTCAGGGTCTGGGTGGCTGGAGCCCCTGGCGGTGCTGTCAGAGTTTCTAGGCGGACCTCCGGTCTCACTCAGCGGGGAAGCTTCTCGGTGCTTATTCTCAAAAAACTAAAACAGAAACAAAACCGACGCTCGAGCACGTGATTGTCTTACCAAAAATCTGCAGACTGATGCCTGTCAGTGGGGGACGGCGAGCGGGGAGCAGCACGGAGCCGGTCGCGGTGGCCGAGACTGACCGTGGCTGCGGAGGGGGGAGCGTCCCTGGAGCGAGTGCGGGGCGCAGGGCAGGCGGGCGGGCCGCGGTGTGCTTGTGTGCAAGTTGGGGTTGCACAGTCGCAAGTAGATTAAATGTCTCTGGAAAAGCATGCAAGACCCGGGTGAGCGCAGTCACTGCCGGCAAGGGCGCGTGTTTGTCCTGATGTGTTTGGGAAATGTTTATCGTTTGCTTTTATGCCATGTCATCCTCCACCCACCTCGAGGGCGGCAGAGCCAGCCCACAGTTTTGTTTGGTTTTTCCATCACGGTTGAGGTTTTCTTTTTTTCAACATTTGTCAAGAAAATAATTGTTTTTATTTCAGGGCGTGTCTTGAATTGGCAAATATAGGATGTAGGATCTATTATTTTTAATAGGACTAATAGAACCAGCATTGTTGAAAACGGGATATACCCGAAGATACAAAGTTAGACATTTTCCTTGTGGTCAGTTACGGCGTACGCGTTCACTCATTCATTAAAAGTGTTTTTTAAGTGTTTCTTGTGGGCAGCGGTCTTGAGCAGTTATGCAATTATTAGAAGTGGCGATTATGAAGACCAGGTAAATGGAAGAATTACAGTGTAAAGTTAACCGGAGAAAATGAACAGGATGCAGATGGCACAGGCAACTTGATTACAGTTCTGAGAGGAAAACGGCGTAAGAGAAGCACACCAAATACCGACAGTGGTTACTTTAGAGTAATACCCTTCTATTTTTCAGACTTTTTGTATTGTGACTATAATATCTATATATCGTATACTAAACATGCCTAAAATGAATCTTTTAATAGGTCCTTGTTTTTCCCCCAGTAATTTAGTAAGAGAAAATTGGCTAATATAAGTATCTTGTGTTACAAGTTTTGTGGAAGAAATCTGCCTTTAACCTTTTCATCTGGAGAAAATAATTATACATGTCTGTAATTTTGACTTTACTTTTAATAATCTTTTAGGGCACCCACCTGTTGGGCAGGGAAGTTGTATTATTTTCATTTTATAGATCAGGGGTGGCGAACACAAAGAGCCAAAATTTTAAACTGTGAGAGTTAGAGAGCCACACCACGCAGTGACCTGCCAAAACAGACAAACACTCACACAAAAGCATATAATTTTAACAATAATATATTAAACACATAATATAACATGCTCAGTCA
>CAUYPK010131851.1:0-29916 GCA_963574355.1 Loris lydekkerianus
AAGGCCCGGCCTGAAACTGCCTCTACCTAGATACAGCCAATGTGGTACCATGCCACTGGCCCGACCCTGTCACTCACCTCTTCCCCCGCCTTCTTTCCCTGCCCCTTCTCCACAATAAAAAAAAAAAAAAAAAAAAAAAGATAAGTGTTGGTAAGAGTGTGGAGAGTTAAAAGGAACCTGTGTGCACTTAAATATTCAGATAGCAAACATGGGGAAAAATGGCTAGTGGCTTGGATCAAATGTCCACAACTACTTTAAAGGGAATTTTAGTAAAGCTATAATGTCTTTTTTACATAAACATAGGTTACATTAGGCTGCCAAAACATTGTCATTTTTACAGAATGACTCTATTGAGTATTGGGGAGCAGTGAGAAATCACAAGGAGTTAAGAGGCTTGAAACATATGGTAAATGAAATTGCAGCAAAAAATGCGCAGCTTTTGGAAGGAAGGTTATCTAGTCTGCAAAAATGTGTATTGGTGCTTTGAATTGAAACCCTAGGTGGATATTTTCCTTTGACTTTTTCCTCTTCATGGCTATTTGTTTATTCCTCTTAGCAGGTCCCCTGCTGCCCACTCTACTGTCATTTTGGTTGGAACAGTTGTGCTGAGCCACTATCATCAATTTTCCTCCCAGTTGAATCTGCCAAGGTTGACAATTATTACACTAACAAGTGCTTGTTCAGTAATGTTCAGTCATTCAGATTCCCTCCCTCATTATTTTTCTCCCTGGAGGCAATTGATATGAATAGTCTTTAGCTCTTTGCCTGGAGCTTAGAGATAAAGAAATGTGTTTAGATCTCAGTTATAATTCTATCTCTGAGGAGTGGCAAAGAGATGTGAGTCTCATTTCTCAGATGCAGCTGAGCAGATATAGATGGCCTGGTCATGAACTCCATGTCTCAAAGGTTTATTGGTTTGAGGGGATGATCAGGAATATGAAATAGAAAAAAAAAAAAAAAAAAGCATAGAAGCAAGATATTCAGGATACTATTCAAATGTGATTACGGTACATTAGGCATAAAAATTATTTTAAACTATTGCCTTACCTCAGCAATAGACATGATATGAAACCTGCAGAAAAGTTTCTACACTGTGAGGCTGGTGTTAGAATGAAAAATGGCACATGAAGAACTCACATCTGCTTTCTAGATATCATGCTAGGGAATGGAAAATGGAGTAGAAATTAAAAGAGAGGGAGGAGCTTGCAGGACTCTACTCAGATGCACAATAGAAAAAGTATTCTAAAAGCTCAAACCCTCTCCTTGTGTTCTGGAGAGCAAAGCCCTTCTCAACAGTCCCCCTCCTTTAGCTATCTCTTTTTTCTACAGGAAGGTCTCTATATTTATATTGTATGTGCATACACACACATATGGGTCATTATAAGATTTTTGATATACACAATAATCAAGAAACGTAAAATCTGCAGAGACAAAAACAAATGAAGTCCTCCCAGTAAGACTGATAAGCTGAGCAAATTGAAACTTGGTGGGTGAATCAGAAAGGAGGCTGTCAACTGTGTTTCTTGGAAATGAAGTCATGGATCCTAATGCAGTCTGCCTTGAACCTTTTGTAGTAATTTACATGCACACATATACCTACACACACATATAATATTGTCACACTAACCAAAAATTTCTTCTTTACACCTTTGGCCATCCTATCCTATACTTCTAATCCCATTTACAGCAAATTATTGTAAGAGTAATTTTCCCTCACCAAGAGCATCAGTTCCTCGCCGCTTCTGATTCCTAATATTCAGCTCAAGTCCTTGTTTTTTTGTTTTATGAGAAACTCAGAGATCTTGGAAGAAAAGCCTCTCCCTACCAGCCTGCCTTCATAGATATCTACATTCTCCACCTTCATTCTGACTATACCAGGTTAAGTGCCTTTTTGCAAAGGATAAACTTGTGCCCTGTAGTCTATTTATCACCTACTAGAAATCTTTGCTCCCAGATTCACCATCTTACCCACATAATACATTTTTTCCCCCAAAACATAAGGCTATATTGTAATATCCTCTACTTTTATTAAAAACCTGCTCTTACCAGATTTCATGTCCTGTGTGATCCTCCAATTTCTTTGTTCCTCTTTATGGTAAAACTTCCCTGGAAGAACTGAAAATACTTACTGTCACCATTACCTTCATTTCCTTTTTTTTTTTTTTTTCCTCCTCAACCTACTCCCACCTGTCTTTAAATCTCACTGAAACTATTCATGTCAGTCTCTAATCACCTCTATGATGCAAAACTCAATGGTAGAATCTTTATTTTTTCTTTTTTTTTTTTTATTAAATCATAGCTGTGTACATTAATGTGATCATGGGGCACCATACACTAGTTTCATAGACCATTTGACACATTTTCATCACACTGGTTAGCATAACCTTCCTGGTGTTTTCTTCGTTATTGTGCTAAGACATTTACAAATGGTAGAATCTTTAGTCTTTACATTATCTTAGGGAAAATCTTTAACTTCCCAACAACCTGTGACAGTGTTGATAACATCTTAATTGACTTTCTCTGTACTCTGCTGGTTTTCCTGCTACCTCTGGTCATTCCTTGTCATTTTTATTTGTCTTGAGGTTCACTCTTATTTCTTTCTCATTCTTATATATAACTATAACCTAGTAATAGGCCATTAAATTTACTTATCCATAATTCTCAACTGAATTGTCTCCCTATGCGTCATATGTAAATGTGCACACAAGTTGCTTGTCACAATGACTGGAGACTTCCACTTTATTACAAGGGAGGGTCCTGGGAGGCTAAATGTCCTCAATGAGCAGCAGAACCCCATATAATAGAGAATAGTCACATTGTAAATGACACAAAGGGTCCCTATTGAAAAATCATGATAATACTCAAACTAAATTTATACCTCTGCCCTCAATCTCACTTTAAACTCTTGCAGGGGGTGTGTATGTCTAACTGTCATGCTGACTTCTCTGGACATCTAGTAAACATCTTCAAGCTTAATACATATAAACCAAATTGTTAATAACGCCCTCCATGCAAATTGTACTTTGAGTGCTACGAATCTCAATTTTGAGCCTATCGTTCAAGTCAAAAAACAGAGGTCATCAGAGTTTTCCCTCTTTCTCAATGAACATACAGCAAGCCCTGTAAAGTTTAATCTTAAAGCATATTTGATACTTGTTTACTCTTTCCAACTGTATTTTCACCACTTTTCTCTCCTGCTGTCACCTGTACCTAATTGCTGCAGCTCGGATCTTTTTGATTCTCTGTCTGGCTTCCTAGGCGAAATTTCTTGTGAAACAGTAAGAATCTGTCAGCCTTGGCAGATTCAACCAAGAGGAAAATTGACGAGAGTGGCTCAGTGCAAATATTCTAACCAAAATTACAGGGATCTGTATGTGTTTATATATTAGTGTATACATACATATGCATATATTCTAATAGGTATTAGTAAATCACATGTTAGCATAGCTGTGCTTAAAACCTTAATACAATTCTCATTGTTTTTAAAAATCAAATGCAAATTCCTTAGCTGTAGGCTCTCACTGCTGTCTTGTTATCCAACCTAATCCCTTAACATTTTCTTCTGATTCCTTTGCTGCATTCCAGCCTATTTTTCCCTTCTTTCTTTTCTTCTAATATGTCAAGCACTTATGCCCATCACAGTCTTTGTATTTCTCCTGCTTATGGAATTCTCCTTCCCCAGCTGTTTTTACATGTAGATCTTCTAACCTGTATCTTTAACCCAAATATCAATTCCAGAAAAAGGGCATTGCCCTGAGAGGGCACTTATACCTCCTCTTATTCCCATCTTACTTGTTTATTTCTCCAACTATCTCATTTACTTGCCTGTATTTACTGGTTATCTACCAGTACAAAATAATTAGCCTAACCCTTGGTTGCTTAAACAAATTTATTAACTCATAATTTCTGTGGTCCAGGACACCGGCATGGATTCCTGAGTCCTGTGCTTCAGGATCTCCAATACTCATGGTGCTGGCTGGACTGGGTTAGCTCTACTGGAGGAGGAGGAGGAATGAGCTTTCAAGTTCATTCATATGGTGGTGGCAGGATTCAATTCATCAAGTGTTGGTGGATCGAAGATTTCTTGTTCTTGCTAGCTGTTGGCTGGAGGCTTTCCTCATTTTCTTGCAACATGGGCTTGTCAAAGCAACTGAGTTTGTCAAAGCAAGTGTGCATGCAAGTGAAGCCAATATTGCATGAACCAAGAGAAGATACCTGCAATATTTTAGTTACAGCCTTTTATGGCCTGATATTGGAAATGATATCCTGTATTTTTCCCATATTATATTTGTTAGAGGCAAATCTCTATCTAGCCACTCACAAGGAGGTGGTCTACAACAAGGTCTGGAATACCATGAGTCAAAGGTCATTGAGGGGCATCTCAGAAGCCACCTACCACACTCTCTGCACCATTACAGGAGGGGGCAGGGACTGTGGTGTCTTGTTCACTATACTGAACATCCTCAACCTTTAGAACAATACATAAGACATGATAGTTATAGTTACTTGCTCTTGCTGTTTTTGACCAAGATACAAGTACATGTATTTATATATTGTCATTATATTTTCTGTTATCTTAAAATAGAATTATGTTTAAGGCAAAATTCAAATTTACACCTATGCCAATCTTTGTAGCATTCATAGTTCTATTACATTTAAAAATAATTAATAGTTTAGAATCAGGACCATAGACTTCAGCTATAAGAAACCATAATGTTGGGAAGCGCCTGTGGCTGAATGGGTAGGGCACCAGCCCTATATACCAAGGGTGGTGGGTTCAAACCTGGCCCTGGCCAAACTGCAACAAAAAAATAGCCGGGTATTGTGATGGGTGCTTGTAGTCCCAGCTACTCGGGAAGCTGAGGCAAGAGAATCGCCTAAGCTCAGGAGTTGGAGGTTGCTGTGAGCTGTGATGCCACAGCACTCTACTAAGGGTGACAAAGTAAAACTCTGTCTCTACAAAAAACAAACAAACAAACAAACAAACAAAACATAATACTGTAATGTAATCTGTTAATCTTTGAGAATATTTAGACTGTACATTGTTTTTAGTGATTCAAATTTACCGTGTTTCTTTTTTAATGCTTAAAAACTCGGGCCATAATTACATCATTGATAAGTTTAGGCTATTGTTTTCTTTTCTTAACATTGGGGATAAATAACCTAAAGGTCTTTTTACTTTGTTGCCTATAAACCAAGCAACTGTGATTCTTTGAGTGGCAAAAGTTTCAAGGATATGACAAGTGCGGTAAAGTTAGCCATGGTGTATTTCTTGATTTGGCGGCTTGTTTAGCTCAGAGACATGGCAATCTATGACTTTGGTAATGAGGTTCAAAAATTTAAAGGACTACAACTACTTCTAGTTATGAAAATTGGAATTTTAGGTTAGTCCTTTGATTTGGTGATTACAAAGTTTACACTTACAGGTAATGCAGAGTAAAATAAAAAGCAGTTGAACAGTTGTTCATACTCAATCAAGTTTGTGATATTCAAAAGATAACCAAACAAATCAAGATTCAGACATGGGTGTTTGATTATAAAGCTATACAAATATCTGGATGTTCTCAAATTAGGCCTTTACAACAACTTCTAACAATGTATTTATTGACTTCTGGCCAATGCCTATTTTTAGTGAGACTATTCAAACTTTTGATTCTTTAGAAGACTGAAATGCTGGAAAACAAGCTATGGGCTTTTTTATGGGCTTTCTCAGCAGAGAAATACATTACCAGGGCTTCACAGCGTTGTCCAAAATTGGGCCCGAGTGACTATGAACTCTAGGAAATAGCTTGTTGTAAAAGAATTACACGAACACCCATCTCTTTCACTATAGAATAACTTAAGATCCTCAGCCAACTGTACGTTGTTTAACACAAAAGGAAACCTTCTTTAAAATAAAAACCTCTATCACAACACAGTTAGAAACCCACCCTGTACAACAAATAAAATATTCATGATCAGCTATATAATAATATTAATGGCTAATACTGAGCACTTAGTATAGGGCATATACACTTATCTACATTCTTTGTTGGCATTAATAATTTAATAAAGCAGTTCTAAAAGGAATGGAATATTATCTTCATTTTATAGATGGAGATCTGAGGTTTGTAGAGGGTAAGGGAATTGCCCATAGTTTCATAACTAATAACAATGAGAGAAAAGTTTGGATCAATAAGATTCCTTATAAAATGCTCAAGGTAGAAATACCTAAGGCCAATTCTAGTTCAAAGTTTTAACTCAACTTGATAGTCCTTTTGATAGTATATCTAAGAAGTGGTTATTTAACCTATAATCAACAATGGCACCGGTGGAGGGGAGGGCTGTTCATGTCCATGTTTCTTGTATTTAAACACACTTCCAATTTCTATAAAGCATAAAAATACAGCCAAAAGTTTATACTTATTAGTTTTAATTCAGTCACCAAGAATTACTTTGTAGGAATCTATTGTTTTCCACTTGAAAGTTCTTCAATGTTGGAGCACAGATATTATAACCTCATTTAATTGTCCATTCTCCCACCTAAATATACTGTTCTATTAACCGTTCCTCATATTCTATGTCTTCTAAGCACATTTATAAGTTTCAATTTAGTAAACACCAGATCTTCAATATCTTTCTTGAAATGTGGTATGAGCCCCTAAAATAATATTCTGGGTGTGATCTGATAAATGCAGATCAAATAAATATTACTTCTGTTGCTGTGAACAATATGCATTCATCAATTCAGTCTAAGCCTATTTTAGTATCTAAATCATCCTTCTGTTTATATTGGGTTTGATGGAATCTAAAAGTCCCCAAGCCCTGCTTAATTATTCATAATAGTGTAGTTAAGCTGTTCTCCACATTCTGTATTTTTGAATTTTTTAAAAGTTTTATAGCTAAAATGTGTTTTCACTATGACTTTACTTGTTATAACCTTAATTTTTGTTTTAATGACTTCTGCCTGATTTTCGTCATGTTACTTTCTTTCTCCAACTTGAAATCCTTGTGGTGTGTGGAGCTTACTATCTCTTTGGCGTGGGCATAGGATTCATATACGGCCAGTCAGAGCACCACACTGGCCACGATCCAGTGTGCGAAGTGGGTCTCTTTCAGAACCAATAACATGCAACCATGGGCCATTTCTAGAGATATTTTTAGAGAGGTTTTCTCTTCTACTGGACTGGAACCTGCAAGTAAACTACTAGCTTTTGTGGTGACAGGGACTTGATTGGTAGTCAACATAGAGGAAGACAGAGGAGAGCTACCTAGAGGGAAAACTCACCTGATGACAACATTTGAGCCTTTCATGTAGATACATATGATGTCAACCTTTACATTCTCTGGTTGCTTGAGCCAATAAATGCTGTCCTCTGCTTGAGCCTATTTGAGTGGGATTCCTACCTCTAGAAAGCAAGACTCTTGATTATTATTAATAAAAACATAGCATGATGAAATTTATATATATATATATAAAAATCCATTCAATTTCATTTCATTTGCATTCTCTAGTTTTCTAGTCTGTCAATATGTTTGAAATTCTGCTTCTATTAGCCTCTATCCCAGTTTTGCATCATCAGCAAATTTAATGTCTACCTTTTCTGTGTTTCCTTAAATTGTTGACAGAAGTCTAATCAGTGGTAATTTGAAGACCTTGTTCCCTTAATTCTTTACCATGTCCCTGGAGCATACATTAATATTAGATATTAATTTAAAAATCTATTCTGGCAAGTTGTGATCAGCATAATTTCTTTTTACCAGAGTATGGTTTCTGAAACTTATTCTTCTTTCCATTTTAGAAAATCAAGGTTGCAATTTCCCATCACTCATCAAGACCATAGCCTGTGGCGTTAGATTGCTGGGATCTCAACCTTGGATTTCCAGCCTTAGATTTTTGTCCTTGGGCAAGTAATTAGTCTCCATAAGTTTCAGTTTCCTTATCTGTAAAAATGGTAATAATAATCCAACCTTCTTTAAAGGGTTGTGAGAATTAAAGGTGAATAGCAAATTTAGCCTGTGTCAGTTAGCATTCTAGCAGACAACAGGTAACACACTTCAATTAGGAGAATTTTCTGAAGGTTTAATGAAGGGAACATTTACAAAGGTATGGGCAGCATACAGGGAAATCATGAGGGTCACAGGTAGAGTTGATTTCACTCCGGACCTACTCAGTGAGAGAGAAAGGAGCTATTGCTCTGTAGGGCAGAGTCAGATAGGCACTGAAATTTTGCAGACAGCAGTGGTCATTAGTATGGGTGCATGCCCAGTCTGAGGCAGCCCAGCCTCATGCTCTCCCCTTCCTTTGGCCTCCCCTTTTAGGGAACAATGGATAAATTCAATTGAAAGCCAGAGGACAAGGGAGCCTGTTGTTGTAGTTATCAATGTAAATTAGCTTCCCAGTCACAGAAGAGGGTGGAAAGGATGAAAAGTGTTACAAAAGCAAATGGAAGACATCCAGTAAAAGCTCAGTTCCTAAAACAATGTTCTCTAATAAAAGATATTTTCAGCCAATTATTATTGAATTGCTATATTCAAGTTCTCGATGAACCCGGGGGTGTAATTTGCTTGAATCTGTAGTAAATTTAACATGAAACTGTGGATTCTCCTTTTTCATGGGTTTGAACCACATGAAATTGTCATTTTGGCCAAAAATAGTTTAATGCCTATACTTTTATATCATTCAAAGTAATAGACCTGGATTCCCACTAGTCTGATGGGACTAAGATTTAGGTTACACTTTGAATAAAGAAAAAATGTTGAAAAATTTGCCTGGAATGGTAGACTGGAGATAGGCAGATAATGGCATTGGATGCCATACTAAGAAGTTCTAAATTTACCATGTACTAGTTAAGAAGCCACTGGAGATGGTGAAACTGGGGTGTGATGCTATGGGGCCTGATTTTAGGAAACTGACATTTTCCAGGAATAGCATGCCATCTGCCCCTAACAATGGAGCTGCTTATGCATATCCTTTCTTGCTTGCATCATAACCAAAAAAAAAAAGTGTTTATTTTTGTTAGTATTTTTATAAGATTCTATTTATCATTCACATCAGTCAAATGGGTATTCCTAGTGGGGGGTTTTTGCTCCTCTTTTTGCAGTAGCTTTTCTCTATATTCCCACTTCTGGGTCTCTTACATGTTCTGCACAAGGATCTTTTATAATTCTTTTGTCAACATTTCACTGTGAGAGCCTATAACCTCTCTAGACCACGACATAAATTATAAGGCATTGTTAAAATGAAAGACAAATTTATTTGATTATAATTTAGAGTCTCTATCACAGGTCACACTTGATCACATCTATTATAACTATCTTTCATATAATGGAGAAAGTAATAACCATATTCATCACTACAGTGTACATTTAAAAAATGTGCTTAGCCACATAAATGTGGGTAATATATTTCTCTCCTTGTGCACATAAAATCTACAATTCTTGTTATTCAGGATCAATATCTTAAATTCTTAATATCAATATATCAACTATTCTTTTGTTGTTTAGACCCAAAAGACTTAGACTTAAACACCCAAATTATGCTAGTTTCCCCAAACTTTTTGATTAAGCTGTCAGGCAAGTAAATAAAGAATTTTTTTTAGAAATCTGCTTTTAGTAGAATAAAATTCACTTCAGTTTGTAGATTGTAATAATGATAACAGCAACAAAATACCCATAACCTTTGACAGCATTAACTCTGTGCTAGCATCCATTCTCACTCTTCTATGTGGATATCTCATTTAATTGCTTTCAACAACTTTGTGAACCAGGTACTATTATTTTCCTTGTTTTACTGGTGAAGTAACTCAGGCCAAGAAAAATGAGGGAACAAGCACAAGGACATGCAGATAACAGTGAGAGAGCCAGTGTTCTAAGCTAGGCCATTTGGGTCCAGGGATCATGAATTTAGTCTTAGTTTATAAAGCCAACCCAGGTGATGTAGGAAGCTCATCACCACCGTAGTTTGCCTTTCCTGAATGTTTTGGAATTTCAATAACTCATTGAATTCATCTCATGGATAGAAAATATATTCCAGTCATTACTCTCAATGCATCAAATGTTGGTGATATCTGTGCTACCACAGTTATTAAGATGCTTTAAAATATATTTATTTGGTTGATTACCTGTGCTTTGCTATGGGGAAACATGATTACTGCCCATACTCTTCTCTGTTATTTACTTCTGGGAGCAATGGACTAACTACCTTCTTCCCTATGAATTCCGACCCTTTTCCCCTGTGGTCCTTAATGGATTTAGTTCCTGCTGTTTTATCTGCATCGTTTTCTCTAACTCATGAAAATCATCGATTTTTTGCATGTTGTTTTAAATGCTCTGGTTAGAGGTAAGACTCTTGCCAAGATGTCCGTGTCTTCACTGAAGGCATCTTCTCTGCCACTTGCTAGCAAAGTACGTTAATTCCAAATACATCTTACTTTGACTCTTTATTTTCTATTTCTGCTGAACTCTTTCATACTATGTCATTTCACTTGGATAAAAAGGTGAAAGTACCATCTGTGTCTCTAATCATTTATCAGCAAACCACTGACAAATTACACGCCTGCGCATCCTGGAACTCATAACAGCATCCCCTCCTTTCAGTTGCTGGGATCATCTTCATTTTTCTACAGACTGCTCATACTTTCAGGATCTATATTTTTCATCTTAGAATGAATCACAATCACTTATTCCCTCTAGAAATTTCCCTAGGAGATATTGTGGCCCATTGCTTGTTTTGTAGGCATCTCCTTGATTTGGTGGGAATTTGGGGGAATGTTACTTTTAGGCTACTTCTCTATATCTGCCACATGTTTATAATTTATCAAAGGCAATCACTTAAGCAAACTCTTAGAGCTTAGGTCATAGTATTGACAAACAAACAATAATATTTAAATTTTGAAATGTTTTCAAGAAGCTGCCAGTGTGTGTGTGTCTGTGTGTGTGTGTGTTCTGTCATTCTCTGGGGTTAACTGTTGTAAGTACTAGATTGCTGTTTTTAATGAAAAGGGCATTATGCCTGAGTTTTTAGTGCAGCATTTTGCTTAATATTCAAAATATCTTCACAAAGGGGTGAAGGAGTGTTGCTAGCTGGGCACTGGGAGCAAGGCTCTCCAACTCTGTGGCTTGTAATTTAAACAGCAGTATTTAGACCTATGAGACAAGGTTGCAAAGTTTCATCTTTCCTTCTTTGTAGACGTGTTGTGTTAGACACGATTATTTCTTTAAGAGAGATCAAAGTAAACGATCCAAATGATTCAACACACTTCACCCAGAACATTTTATGTTCACTTTATAGTTCATTGATACGCAGATGTTGGATGACATCAGACTATTCAATGTTCATTGATTTCCTTGCACAGACAACAGTTATAAACCTGCAATGTTGGCTTTATATGCAATTATTTTGGGTAACTGAGAAGCATATAAAAAAGAATGAGTGATGCCGTTTTGTAAATGGTTCTATTAAACATATGTTTAGACATTAAAAAACACAAATCTTGAAATATCATTGTATTAAAGGATAAATACAACATACCTCTGAGCTGATTCTTAGATATTTTTATTATCATTTCTTTCCTGTAGAATATCAAGAACAGATTTTAAATGTACAACATTTTATATCTCATTATTGCTTTTTACCATGTCCAATAATACATACTTTTAAATATTTATTCTTCAATGAAAATACCTGTGAAAGTTATAAAACTCTTGAAAATGGCATGTCATTAGGAAAATTGGTATTTACCAGCATCCTGTTACCACTTATGCGATCATTTCATAGCTCCAACATATATTTCTTTTTGTTGCACATGTTTTGAATGCACAATGCATATTCTTGCAGTTAAGATTGAGTTCTTTCTTTCTTCCATATTTTAAATTACTTTCTGTCAATAATTTTTGACCATGTCACTTCTCCCTTTTGAGATCTAGTTCACAGTAATCTGGTCAGTGTAGGCTGCTATAACAAAGTATAAGGGACAGGGTGGCTTATAAACAACAAAAATTTATTTCGTACACTTTTCAAAGCTGGAAATCTGAAATCAGTGTGATAGCGTGGTTGTAACTGAACTCAGGTTTGGTTGTCCTTTGGCAAACTTGAGGAAGGAGACATGGTGGAAAGAAAAGCAATTTTTATTTAGGATCCTACAACCTGAAGTGATGGTGGCCTAAAATCTCATGGACTGTCTCCAATTTTCTGGCTTATGGGAGAGCTTTTAAAGGGGGAAGAAGAGATTGGGAAAAGTTAGACATTAGGGTTGCTTACACCTGGGTCAGCATGCTCTGTTGTAATTATTAATGTGAGCAGTGGGCCATCTGGGGAAGGAAAATTGGAAGAAGTGCAGATGACGATCAAAGCATTTTTGCAGAGCAGCTATTTGTACAAGCCTAAGCAGGTAGCTAATTATCACTGCCATGGTCAGTGTTCTGTAATACTATGCTGCCGCTGCCAGACTATTCTTATCCCGCAGTCAGAACTGTGTATTTTTCTTTTATCTTTCGTTGAAGTTTCTGTTCTGAGGCTGTTTTATTCTCAGTGGATAATCTACAGCTCAAACAAAGCAGTAATTAAACACAAACAAATAAAACTTTCCTTTAATACGGTGGGGGCTTAAAATAGAGTCAGTACTATTACATGTTCAGAGTTTGGTGAGGGCTGTTTTCCAGGCAGCAGCCTGCCCACTTCTCCTTCTATCCTCACGTGGCTGGAAGCAGAAAGAAGCAAGCAGCAAGCTCTCCAGTGTGACTCCTGTAGGAATACTAGTCTCAGGCATGAGGGCTCCAGCCTCAAGACCTCATTTAATGCTAATCATCCCCTAAAGACCACACCTCTTACTACAATCACATGGGGTATGGCGAGGTTTCAACATAGGACTTTGGGGAGGACACAAACATTCAGTCCACAACCAACTGTTAAAATAATGTATTATCCTGATCAGATGATTAAGCACCCTGGTTTGCCCAGGACTGACAGGATTCTCTGAATGCACAACCTTTAGTTTTGAGACTGGAACTGTCTTGAGCAAACTCTCCCAGTTTGTCTGGAGAAACTGGTTTCTCAGAACACAGGATTTTCAGTATTAAAACAACGGAAATTCTGGGTGAACTAGGATCAGTTGGTAACCTTCTATCCTGATAACAGTTTTTAATTTAGAGCATTTTTACTCATAGTGTTTAGTAACCAAAGTGAGTAGCAAAGATAATCTGGTATAACCTAATATAGCCACACTGCTCACATAAATATTCCATGGAAAACATTTTCATATGTTTTTAATTTCTTCTTAGTCACAGCTTGTCGATGGAAATGTATGAGGCTTTTTTCCTATTATAATCACTTTGATTTCTTTAGTGATAGTCCATGGAGGGATTTCAGTTTGCATTTTGCTGTCAGGATGCATTCCTCCTCCTGTTATGGACTCATGACTTCAGTGAAACTTCAGGTCATTAAAAAAACAAACAAACAAACAAACAAACAAAAGCTAGTCTATTCCTTTGGGATTTCTCCACTTCTATCATATCTTTATACCTTCAACACACCATATTGTTCTCATGCTTTGACTGCAAGCAATGCAGTTAAGATGTGTTAGATAGACATTCAGTCTCTGAATCTCTGTCTTCTTCCTCTGTCTGCAGTATAGTGTGGGGCCTATGAGCAAGAGCTTCAGAACTGAAGGACTCCCTTCAAACTTTCCCTCTGTTACTTGCTAGGTATGGGGACTTGGGCAAGTTATTTCACCTCGAGGTGCCTCAGTATTCTCACGCGCTTAATTAGGATGATAGTAGTAACTCTAACTCTTAGCGATCATTGTGAAGATTAAAATTAATGCATCTAAAGCATTATATAAATCCACAGCATAAAAGTAGGTATTTGGTAAGCATTATGTTACTTATCCTGATAATTTTTTTTAGTTGACCATTGTAGTAAGTTATCACCTACCTAAATGCCTCGTCCCTGAGTTTCTGCTTTTATTTGTTATTTGCCATTGTGCGAGTTACTTTGGCAGATCTCTATTAAAATCTAAACATCTAGAACTAAGAAAGTCCCCTCTGTTATCAGTTCTAAACAGTGCCTAGAACACTACATATTGGGAGACCCTTAAAAAACTGAACATTGTGGCCTTATCCTACCATCCTACAGCACTATGCCAGGTACAGGATGCGCTTCCAAATTCTTACTTTCAACCTCTACCTAGAATATTGCACCTTTTTGCAATATAGGATTCACATGACTTGACCTGCAGCATATTAGAATCTGTAATAGAATGAAGTGATTTCTATTGAGATTCACTGAATCATCAGTTTGATATAAAAGGCATCATTTTGCTGCTAACCCATATTTAAAGTGCCTTTTTGTTTGTTTTGATCAAATTCTATTTGCCCTCGGCCTGAATCAGCTTTGTAATTTATCTAAATGGGCAGGGGAGGAAACATTGTCAAAATGACTCCCATTTTATTCTCAGTGAAGATGGGTTTTGATGTAAAACTTTAATTTGAAAGTAGAAATCAGATTGAGTTTCTCAGTGTGATCCCTTTTAGTGTTCTATGCCTCTGGGCTTTCAGATGTTAATATAAAAGTGATGTGTGCATAGTAACATCATTATGAGCCTGTTGACTCAGTCCTGGTCTTTGAGTTTAAAGCCTATGGCCTCTAAACAGACTGAGTTAATTGGTGGCACTAAGGGTAAATGAGAGTTGAGGTGATTCCTGCCCAGGCTCACTTGCCACCAGGCTTCCTCTTGGCCTCACTTTTGTTTTATCCTTTGCAATCTGCTTCCCCTACATATTTTATCATCATTATTTCAGTTCAACCATATTAAGGTATGTAATTCTATGCTCTCAATAAGACATGGGTAGAGGAAGATAAAAATAATAAAAGAAAAGACCTCCCAGGGGCATGGGGTGGGGTGGGGGACACTTGTAAAAAAGCAGAGTGGATAACATGCTATTTTTAAGGTACAGGAAACTGTGTACTTTTACATTTTCTTTATTTGCGTTCTCAAGACTCCTCGGTTTAATTGTCATGTCTTTTTCCCCCTCCCTGATCCCTACAGTGTGATCCATAGTTGATTTCCATGCTACATAAATACAGTGGCCTTGATTCTTAAAAAAAAAACAGCTTGTCTTTCTACTATTTCTAGTAACCATTTTACATGTTATTTGGAAGAATAGTTACTTTGTATGCAATTTTTTTCAAATTGTAAATGTTCTCGAAAGATTTTTCTTTCTCAATTTTTGGTTTTTAATGCCTCTTATATCTTTTAAAAAATGAACTACATAATGAAAAGCATGTCAAGTTTGCTTAAGATAAATGTTATTCCTTTTTATACTTGTATTTTTTCTAATAGGATCCAGAATATGCTATCACAATGGACATATTGTTTATTTGCCAATCTTAGGAATTTATGATGCATCATTTCTATTGATTTATTTTGGGATATGTTTGTTTTAGGTACAAAGAGTTGAACTAGCTTAAGTCACGAAATCAGCCTGGAAATAGGAATGAAATACATCAATAATTAGTGTGTGAAATGCCCGTGATTAAAAATGATAATCCTAATATGATAATAACTCACATTTTTTAGAAGCGTCCATGCATTACATACTGATTTTCATGTATTTTTTTTTATGGGCTATCTTATTTATATTTTATGATAGCCCTCTGAGGTTTATAACTGTAGGTGCTGTGTTTACAGGTAAGAAAATTGAAGTGCAGAGAAATGAAGTTGCTCAAAGTTCAAAGCTAGTCATTGACTAAAATCTATCCACACTGGAGTAGTTCTGGCTTCAAATACAGTCCTATTAACCAAACAGTCCTTGTTTTGTACCCCTTTCTGCCCTGGTATATGCTATAGTTGGGGAAAGGAAGGCTCAGGGACATTGCTTGAGTTTTACAGAACAAGTGAAAGCAGTAGTTCCAAATGAGTTGCTCATCAGGACCAACTAGGGATCATTCTAAATATCACAAACCCAGTCTGCATCCTCAGCTAACTAAGTTAATTGCAATCCCAGAGAGTGGAACAAGACATCAATAATTCCCGAAATTCCCCACAAGAATTCCAATGTGCAGACAAGTTTGGGAAACACTGAGTTAGAGAAAATGCTATGGTGCTGGGAAAATTGGAAAGCCATGTGTAAAGATCACAACAGAATTCACACCTCTCACTACTCACAAAAATTAATTGATGATGGATAATATACTTAAACCTAAGGCATTTCTAGAAGAAAATGTCAGAAAACTCTTCATAGACATCAGCCTATGCAAAGAATTTATGAAGACCCCAAAGGCAATCGTAGCAACAGCTAAAGTTAACACATGGAACCAGCTTAAATTAAAAAGCTTCTGCATGTTCAAGGAGACAATTAGAATGAATAGACAACCTACAGAACAGGAGAAAATATTTGCTTCCTGTACATCTGATAAAAGACTGATAACCAGAATCTGTTTATAACATTTTATAACAACATTTAAAATGCTTGAAGAGTAACTTTTGCACATTAAAGATTGGAAATCATTGTTGCAATTAAGTAATCTTAAGTTAAGCCTGTGTGTGTGCGTGCACACATGTATGTAGAAGAATTCAATACATTTTGGTTGGATTTGACAAATTTACAATTTTTCAGGAATAAGGGCAGTCTGTGATTTTGCAGTATAAAGATGGATGACAGGATTGGCTAGGTTATGCTGCGGAAAGAAACAGGCCTTCAAACTTCAGTGCTCTAAGACAACAAGGAATTACATTTTACTCAAACAAAGCCCCGTGAAAGTTCAGATGACTCCCTAGGACCACTCGTTTCAGCTCAGTGTGGAATGACAAAGCCTTCACAATTTTAGGAACATACACTTTGGTTTTATATAGAGGGGAAAATGAAAAGATGAACCACATGTGAGTTCTGAAATGTTTTCTCAATTTTCTTACTCTCTTGTATTTCAGTGACAAAAGAAAGTCAGGTGGCTATTTCTAACCTCAAAGAGATGGTGAAATGACAGGAAGGAAAGGGCAAATAGAAATGTTTATTTGTGTACAATAGCACAATTTTCCTGTCATCGCAGAACTAGCAGCCTATAACTATAGACTCTGGGTTAGGGTTTCTCAACCTCAGCACCAAAGCTATTCTGAGCTATATAATTCTTTGGAGGAGGTTGTCCTATTACAGAATGTTTAGAGGCATTCCTGGCCTCACTCATAAAATGCCAGTGGCATCTCCCAGCTGTGACAACAAAAAATATACCCAGACATTGCCAAATGTCCCTTAAAGGAAAACACATCCCTGGTTGAGAAATATTTGTCTGGAAAAATTAGAAGAATTATTTTATAAAATAAATTATAAATCCACAAATACAATTGTAAGTACCAAGTGCTAAAAATATGAATATGGGCATTCCTGAGTTTACACTGATCCACCAGTGATTCTCATGAAGTCTTTTTTAGTAATATGAGAAACTCACCAGTGTCTTTTAGATTTGTGCTAAAAAGGATGACAATCATGTGCTCCCATAGAATGTTCTTCAGAAAAAGATGCTTTTTTTTTTTGTCAAGAATATGGGCATAACAGTCAAGGTGCTGACTTGCAGATGCAGCCTTGGGATGCTTCTACAGAACTTTGGCACAGTGGTTCAGACAAGGCAGTCTTGGTAGGGAAGCCAGGAGCTGGAGAGCAATTACAAGAGGTAATGTTGAAAGAGTATACTGTGATAGGAAACATAAAGATAAGGAGCCAGATGGTTTCTGTAATAAAGCTGCTGTTGCTGGAAACAAGAAATGCTGATGTTTGTGTTCACTCAAAGATGAGAGTTCACAGCTCAAATTTCCATGCAGAGAGGTGCAGGCACAAGGGTATCAGGCTAGATGAATGGAAAAGAATGGGACGGAGAATCACCAAGCTCTATGTTGATGAACCACAAGATTGGAAATGAATGGCAGTGAGCTATGGGGCTGCCTGCAGAGGAAGGAGAGGAGGAGATGATGATTGAGTGCAAGGTGTGAAGAAAACTAGATATTTTCTTTCAAGTTGCGTTAGCTGTTAATGATATGAAAGGGTTGTACATTTATCATTGTATGATACCTTACAAAGCATAGGAAAAATAAAATTTATAGTGCAGTGTGCTTGTTTGCAATCTATTTAGCCATTATCAATATTTATGTGCTAATTCATGGTATAATAAATTCATGCTAACAAAAGTGCTGCTACAAAATGTATCAACTGGCATCATGTTCAATGTCTAACTCTAAAGCTATTTGCTTTAAGTTGAATCCTGTAATCGGAATGGAAATAATTCCCTAGTATTTTCTTCTATAAATTTTTTGTTTAGGTATATAATAAATGTAGGAGATCTATCCTGTGGCCACAGATATATTTAATTAAAAAAATGAATGATACAATATATGCTTCTTGTAAACAATTCAAACAATGAAGATATATAGAAATAATGGGAATTCTCTCTTTATCTGCTTCTAATCTATTCCAAAAATCTCCATAAAAGCCACTTATACCATAATCAGTTTCCAGATTAATTTATAATTAATCTTTAGTGTTTTCAAAATTTTCTAAGAAGTTATTACAGTGTCCAAATAATTACATTTTCAATCATTTTTTGTACTTTTTAAATTGCATTATGTGTTTCTGTTTGGGGAATATTTACATGGGCATTCTGTTAATAAGAAGTTATCATTTTCCTAAGCAGTTTGCCTACTCATTCTCATTTCTAATATGCATATTGCCTTTATTTTGTTTCAATTCATTTTTCAATTTGCTTGCACATATTATATTTCTTAAAGTTCCATGGGTGGTAATTTTTGTGAGTACAGTGTTTCTATTCATAAAAGTTTCTGTTTTGAATATTCTGAGGAGAAATGAGTGTAGGTTTGGGGTTCAAAACTCTCTTACCTGAACACTTTTTATACACTGTTGGACTGGTAGGTTATGTTTTTGTTTGATTAGCAATTATTTAAAAAATGATTTTGGTTCCTGCTTCTTCATAGGTGTCTTGTTTCTTAGTTCTGAAAGCTTGTGGGGTTGTTATCTTTGGAGAGATTTCTCACTGTCTAGGCATGTGAGGGAGTGGGGGTATACTGAGATCTCAACGTATCCCGTCCTTGTCCCTTTCTTTTTTTTTTTTTTTTAACCCCCTTTAAACAAAATTTAGAAACTATGATTTTAATTTCCAAACACTTTGGAGCCAAGTGATTTGTGTTTTAAATAACAGGACCATTTGTATTTAGTATTATGACAGCATCTTGAAATCCTTGGAGGAAATGAATTACGTATGCTTTCTTTATCTCAATGATTTCTTCTCATTGCTCATTTAGCTCTGTTTTTGGGGGTTGGTTCTTGTTTTTACAGTCTTTCCTGCCAATGATTTTTTTCTCACATATTTGGGCTATTCATTTATATATGTAAACGAGTGCCTTGACTGACCATAAGTCTTGCCGGAAGGTCTTAATACTCTTTGGATAAAACTGCTGGGAACCTTCAGTCCTGCAGCTTATTTTTCAGAGACTATGAGGACTTGTATTTTGAGATTGAGACTCCTCAGTGAGCGTGGATCAGAGGCTCACTCACCAAGCCTCCTGCGTCAGCCCCCTTGCCTACTTGTGAGTCTCCTGTGGGACTGTCTGCTTTCTTTAGCCAGCTGTAGTTAAAGTTTTCACTGGACCTTTTCAGCCAATCAGTTCCTCTGTCACGTTTTCCACCTATCAAACCTAGGGGCTGACTTTACTTGCAGCCCTGCTACCTAAGCTATTGGGGCTCATCCTGAAGTTCTAGTGAGATCATTTACCGTTCTCAAATCTTTTTTGTGGAAGCATTAACCCCAGTATCAAACATATTGAAATGTTTCCACGTTAACAATCAAAGTTCATATTTTGCAGTATAAAAGCAGGAAAGCTTTATTAAAACAATTATTTGGCCTAAAATAATAGGTTTGGCCCTTGGTTTCTCAGGGATCGTCATCATATGTAGAAATTTCTTGTCAAGTGAGAATACCTTAGTTCATTAGCAAACATAATAGAATTTTTATGTATGCCATATAGAATAATTAAGATAATTTTTACAATTTTAAGTTCAACCAAATGTTTAACCAAGTGTTTCCATCAGAGGTTTGCACTTTTTGTATGTTAAACTCAATGTTTTTTTATCAATTTAAAACATTTTGAAGGTCTTAAGTGTAGACCTCCTTAACCTCTGCATATCACATGTTTTTTAGGTCTTTGGGGTTTAACATTCTATTCCAGCTTTTATCTTCCACAAATTCCTCAAATTTTTGTTCTACTAATATTTCTCATTCATGTTCCAGTGCTCATATCGATTTATTTTTAAGTTTACATTTTTTAATATAAACTTAAATTACATTACATTACATTTAATTACAGTAAAAATTAAAATTTTTAATGTCAACTTAAAATACATTATATTTGTAATTGCATTACATAACAAATATAATGTAATACATTACATTTATTTTTAAGTTTACTTTTTTCCTATCATTTGAATGGAATTTGGGGAGTAGAAACACTAAATGGTTGTTGAATCTGCTATCACTCATTAGGAGCCTACAATCACTTAATTGAGAAATTCTGGATTTTACCTTAGGACTTTTCATAAATATAATCTATTGCCAGTGTTTATGTTTAGATAGAAGCTAATACCTAAGAAGTCTGTAGAGAATGTTCTTGACTTTATTCTGTAACACAGTGGAGTGGGTGTGTAGAGAATGTTCTTAACCTTATGCTGTAACACAGTGGGGTGGGTGCCACTGGGGAAGTTGGAATGCGTCCCAAGACCAGAACAGTCATTAAACTTACCCGTGGAATGAGAGTGCAGGCCCACAAAGCCTGTTCTGGGATGTGTATGCCAAACTGCTGTGTTAGATCTGCATTCCTATGTTATGGTGATTATTTTAAAGACTTGCTTGGCTATCAGTCTGGTCTCCTCATTAGACTACAAATTAGGGGCCATAATTTATTCATCTTTATAATCCCCAACTGTGTGACATTTTCTGAACCATATATGTTTTCTAAGAGGGACGGAAAGAGAGAGAGAAACATGAACATCATTTTATGTCTAAAAATACATGGTAACTTTATTTTTATTGTATTTTATTTTTTTGCAGTTTTTGGCCAGGGCTGGGCTTGAACCCACCACCTCTGGCATATGGGGATGGTGTCCTACTCCTTTGAGCCACAGGCGCCGCCCAATAACTTTATTTTTTAATAGTATGACACATTTGTAGAATATGCTTAGTGTGTTATCTCCTTAGGATTGACAAAACATTTAAAATTTATTATTAATGGATTCCATACTTGGATAAAGTTCATCAAGAACTATATATTTCAATCTTAGCTTGTAAATATAAGACAGTATGCCAGTAATTCTTAAAATGTCAAGGAGGAGGTGTGACTCCATAGTTGGAAACAAGGCACTTGTTCTCCCCCAAAATGGAAACCAAATTGTGCAGATGTTTCCAGAAGGGTGGTGGGTTCTCTGTAGCCTATCTTTGAGTCCCAAATTAGAAACTCTTGTAGTAGAAAAATTGATAAAACTCTGATAATATCTTACACATGTACTGCTTATTTTAAGTATATCTAGAACTACAATATTTGAAATAAATTCAATAATATCGAAATAATGAATTTCAATAAAATTCAATAAATTTTAAATATAAAAAAAAGAAAGGGAGGATAGCTGGGCATTGTGGCGGGCACCTGTTGTGCCAGCTACTTGGGAGGCTGAGGCAAGAGAATCGCTTACGGCCAAGAGTTAGAGGTTGCTGTGAGCTGTGACGCTACGGCACTCTACCCAGGGTGACAGCTTGAGACACTGTCTCAAAAGAAAAAGAAAAAGAAAAAAGAAAGGGAGGGAGGGAAGATGAAGAAAACCTACCTTTTACTTAGACTATTTTGTTGAAATGTTTAATTTTTTGGTGCTGCCATATTCAGTAGATAGGGTGTGTTGTCTAGAGTTATTGGAATTTCCGCCCTGCAAATTGCCAAAAGTATGAACTCAAGTAAGTTACTCTTTCACTATGTGCCTCAGTAACTTCATCCTTAAAATAGGGTAATAATAATTCCCCACCTGGCTCAAAGGATTGTTGCAAATAGTAAATGATTGCTATATGAATGAGAGCTTTCATTTATAATACCATTAGTTGTTTACAGACCTACCTATTAACGTAACATTGGTAAATTAGTAGCATACCGTTAATGAATTAGTAATATAATATTAGTAAATTTGCTGAGTTATTATTATTTATATGCCAAAATTTTCTTCTAATCATCCATAACCTGATTTTACACGTAATTAAATTTCTAAGGAATACAGAACTTTATTATTGTTTCTCTTTTTTGTGTGTCCATTAAGTCTCATGATAGTAAGAGCTATTCTCTTCTTGTTCTGAACTGAATCTGCCAAGCTCCTCACTGTGAAGAAATGAATTAAGGCGAGTAATAATTCAGTTTGGGGATAATTTTTAGGGCAGTTTGCCACTATTTTAATGATAATATATTTGGAAATAGAGGATAAATCTCTAAAGATATATAGACATGATTTTTTTCTAAGAATAAGTATGATGTTCTTCAACATTTTAGATATTTTAAAACCACCATCCACCTATACTTTGTGTTTATTTTCACAAAAATTCTCTTATTGGAGACCTGTTTACTCAAATATACTTATTTTAGAAGCAATGAAGATAGTGGAGTTTATTTATAAATTGTTGCAGTTATATACTTGATTTATATAAAAATAAATCAAGCTCTAAGAAATTATTATTCTTCTGGAAACAATTTAGGGATGATTCATTAATGAAACTTGTAGAAATCCACAAATCATGTCTATCCTTAGTTATATTGCCAATAAAACTTTTAATTTATGATCTGTTGGACTATTCTATCCAAGGTTTTATTTATTTATCTTTGGTTTTGAATAGATTATATTTTCAAAGGGGAAGAGTGGTAGAAAGAAGGAAGAAAGGAAGAAAAGAAAAAAAAATCAAACAAGATTTACGGAAATAGCTCTCCTTACATTAATTTTTCAGCTCAAAATATGAACAACCCCAGGCAATGTCTGTCAAAATAATTAATCTTATAGAAGTTCTGAAATTGTTAAATTCTTATTAGGAAATAGTGACACATCTGCAGAGAGAAAAGCTTCCCTGGTTTTCTCGTGGCTCTGGGTGAGGTGAGCCTGTGGTGTAAACTGTGGCCTCAGACTGTTTTTTTGTAGTATTGAGTCCACAGGAGCCTTGTGTCGGTTTAGAACCAGAGTCAGCCTGTGGATTTCTATGCTTGAAATGTAGTTATCTCACTGTATCACATTGGACACACAGTCTCTAGACTGGATTAAGGGCAGGTCTGAGCCCAAACAGAACAGACTTAATAAGTGTCTCTTGATTTTTTTGTTTTTCCCTCAGCAGGAGTTTAGAGGTAAACTGGTATTGGAAGCAAATAATTAGTCCTGCAGATACTATGTCTTGCCTTGCTAAGGCAGAAAGGAGTCTATTAGTGAATTATGTTTGTAGAACTCTTGTGAAATTTGCTTTACTTCCAAATTAATTTCCTAAAGGTTCTGAGTCTGTGACATAGACTGATAAGACATTGACAGTGACAGCTGCTAAAATGGCTTCTTATCACTCCCCCTTTCATGTCCATTCTTTTGTCTCCTTGCTAAAACATATTCTCTTCATATTTTTAAGAATTGAAATCTTTTCATCTTGGTATCTCTTAGAGGTATTTTTTAACCCCCTTTAAGAGACTTCTTAGGCAAAACAGTCAGGTAGATGGTTAATCTAATTGTATGACTTTGACACTAGTTCAGAAGTGAATAATTCATTTCTTTTTTTGTCAATTTCTTTTATTCCTTTTTATTTCCTATCTCCCATTTCTATTCCTATCATTTCTATTGTGTTTCTTTTTCATTTTTCTTTTTTTGTTATTTAAAAAAATTGTTGTTTATAGAACTATAGCCTCAATTTAACACAACTTTAAATACTCATTACTATTCTTACAGTAATAAAACATTACAAATGCAGCTGAGGTCAACTGATTACCAATTTAAAATCACCTGTCTCTTTTTCAACCAAAAGTGACTACTCTTCAAATTTTGGTATTTATAAATTTCATATTCTAATATTTAATTGATATATTTAAAACTTTATAAAGATGCCATGTTTGATATATCCTTCTGCACCTTGATTTCTCATTGAATTAACTTGTTTAAATGTATTCATATTATATAATGGTCCATAGTATAGATATACCACAATTGATTTGTTTATTCTCCTGATGATGGATGTGGACATTGTTTATAATTTTTCCCAGTTTTAAACATTACTGAAATTAGATTTTACATAAATTTTAATAGGCTGTACACGTAGGAATAGGATTACTGGAGACTGCTAGGTTTAAGGGAAGTGCATTTTTAAATGAAGTAGCTATCACAAAGTCCTCTCAGAAGTGGTTTAACCAAGCTGACCCCTCCATATCATAGCTCAGTTCTACGTCTTACCCTATCCTAGGGTTTATATGAATTTGTAATGTTTTCATTTCTTTAATTTCTGTTTTTTTATTTTTATTTCCTTTCTTCTAGTTTCATTTTATTAATTTTGTGGTTGTAATCTGTCTTCCTGTGTTAGACATGTCTCTCATTAATGTTCAGACTTTCTTCTTTTCTAACATAACCATTTAAATTTATAGTTTTTTTCTTGTCTGCACTGACTAAGCTAATTATCACTTGTCTTGATTTACCCTTCGTTACAATTATTTGGTTTTAAATGTTTTCCAATGTTAATCTTTGTTACTCTAAGATAATATGTCTTGCTTGCTAAGGCAGAAAGGAGTCTATTAGTGAATTATGTTTGTAGAACTCTTATGAAATTTGCTTTACTTCCAAATTAATTTCCGAAAGGAAAATTAATAATTTTTAATTTTTAATTAAAATTTTAATTAAATTTAAAAAATTTAATTTTTAAATTAAAATTTAAAAATTTTTACAAATTAAAAAAATTTTTTTTTAATTTGCAAAAATTTTACACACACGGGGTATTTAGTTGGGTTTAGTTATTTCTTTTCAACTTGATTGCATTGTGGTTGGAAAAACATGGCCTATATAAAAATGATTCTTTATATCTGTTGATCCTTGGTTTTTATTCCGAAAAGTATTTTCCCCCAAATCCTGGCCAATAAAAGCATGTTTCTTTGTCATCTCCATTTGCTGCCAAGTTGATATTTTTCTATTCTTATTTTAGAAGTGTCATGCTTTGAAGGTCTGACTTTTATGAGAAATCTCAGCTTCAACACCCATCTAAATAGAGACTTAAAAAAAAAAATGTATATATATATAATACTGGGTCAACTAAGTTATCATTTACAAAATAAAATTCTGTCCTACTTTTCTTCAATCATCAGAGTAAGTCCAGATGCATCAAGTATTCAAGTGTAAAGAAATTAACTATAGAGGGTCTAGAAGAAGAGATGGCTCAACTCCTTTATGTGTGAATGTGAGGAAGTATAACAGACTCAAAATTCAGAGGTGATGAAGAAGAGACAGATAAATTTGACAACATAAAATTATAAAAAGAAACTTTTTGTATGAACAAAAAGAAAATTATATAAACAAAATAAAATATAATGAACCAGGAGAAATACAGATTTCATGTCTGTAGGCAGTTTCAGATAAAACATAGACAAATGGCTCTTATACAAGTGATGATTCTTAATGTCACTTAAATTTTTTTTGAATGTAAGCTAAAACTAAACTGAAATTTCATTTCTCACCTATCAGATTGGCAATGATTGAAAAACTAGGCAGCACATTCCACTGAGGAAATTGAGAGGAAATACTTTCGTAGATTGTTGATAGGCACGCACCACCCTTCCAGGGAGGACTTTGGCAATATTTTTCAAAATTACATAAGCATTTCCTATGAAGCCACCAAAATATGCCATTGATAAAAACATATACCCTGAGGATATACCTCCATATATACCAAACAACTTATAAATAAGTTTGCTTATGCAGAGGTATTTGTAAGAGCAAATTTTGGAATCAACCTAAATGAATATACATGACCGCTTGATTTTGATTTACTATGGTAGTTATTATTGTTCTTCAGGTGTTAAAAACAATGAAGAAGATCTCTATGAAGTCTTATAGGTTGATGTCCAGAATACATTGTGGAAAAAATTTCAAAATCTAGTAGAGCATTGCTCATTTATTAAAAAAAAAAAAAAAAAATGGGAAAAATGAACCAAAACACTAAGGATCATTGTTACCAATTGGTGTGGGTTAAAACAGGGTAGAAGGGGTATGAGTGAGATTGAAACTTCTCTGAGCATAATTTTTGGTATAGTTTCTTATTTTTTATTTTTAATCATGTAAAGAGTTTACTTTTTAAAAATGTTATTAATAAATGAATATTTTAGAAAACTTAAAGTGAATCTATTCCATGTTATATTGACATCATAACCAACTTCACAACTTACAGAGGCCCAAGGCCTTGATGTTAACCTTGAATGACTTTTAAAAGTCAGTCCTGGGCATAATATCTGGCACTTGTAACCCTGGTACTCTGGAAGGCTGAAGTATGAGGATTCTTTGAACTCAGGAGTTTGAGATGAGCCAGAGCATGAAGGAGACTCCATCTCCATTGAAAATAGAAAAAATTAGCTGGTGGTTGTGGCAGTGGCTGTAGTCCTAGTTTCTCAGGAGGCCGATGCAGGAGAATTGCTTGAACCTAGGAGTTTGAGGTTGCTGTCAGCTAAGGCTGGCACTTGGCCACCTAGCCTGTTTAAAAAAAAAAAAAAAAGCTAGTTGTGTATCAGTTTCTACTTATTTCTCTTTCCCCTTGCTTTCCTTCTTTGTTTTTTTGGTATTATTTTTACAAGCTCATTTTCATATTTCAGGATGTGTTCATTATATCTTATCCAATTTTTTTAACATCTTTACAAAAAAATGGAGTTTTCAGTAAATCTAATTTGCTACATTGACAAAAATAAAAGGCATTATTTCTTAATGTCAGTTCTATTTTATTTTTCTATTTCTTCTCACTTATTCTTTCTCCATTCTATGATTACCTTTCTAATTATTGATACTTTAGTGCACATTTTCTATGTGATTCGTTTTTTTTATCTTTTATGTCTATTCTTTCTCTCCATTTGTTACTATAATCAAAAAGAGATTATTATCACCATTTTTTTTTTTTGTATATAATCATATAAAAGACCACTTTAAAAACTATCTCTGGAATCCCCTGCATTGTTTAAAAAGAGTTATAAATTTGAAATAGTGTGTAATGAACATTCTAATTTTATAAGCATTTCAATAGGTAAAAACCATGTATAAACACAGACCCAGACTATCGTTCCACTAAGAAATCTCAGAACCATTTGCTGAGTTTTTGTAATGGTTATAACAAGGGTGACTTTTTGTCTTATCACAGATACACTAAGTAGTTGAGTTTCTTTCTGTCTTCAAGTTAAGCTATCCATAAATTTACTTAAAATGTATTCATTTTGCCTCCTTTAAAAAAAAAACTTATCTAAAGAAGACGGATCTGAATCCAGATCTTCATGTGAAATTGGAATCAGAAGGTGAGTCCTTTGGGCTACATTTAAACACATCAATCTGGTATTCTTTCCCCTTACATTTGCAATCAAAGCTCAAAGGGGGAAAAATAGTACATGAGAGAGACAAAAAGAAAAGCTTTTAAAAAAATCTGTGAACAGTAAGTCCTTAGAGCTAGATAAAGATAGACTGTGAATTGATGATGACCTTTACATATATTTCTTCTGCTGCTTTTAAATAGTTTGAAGTGCAATCACATTTCTACAAATAGCTGTGGGAACAAATGCATGGACATTTTCAGTGAAATATTAGCACTTAGTATTTCACATTCAGTACTTTAAAAGCTGTTTAATGGGTCCTTCCTTCATTATGTTCCATTTTCAAAGGGGTGCTTATAGAGAACAACAAAGGGGGTGAGTATCACATTATACTTGCTGAAACAAGTTTTCATTTTTATTAAAAGTGTTTTAATTTTTTTTATTGATACCTAGACACATTTTAGGGGTACATGTGATCTTTTGCTACATGTGTGTAATGATCCAAATAAGGTATTTAGGATATTCATTACCTCACATAGTTGTTACTTTTTGATGTTAGGAACATTTCAAATTGTATTCTAGCTATTTTGAAATAGGCTAACGATAGTCACTGGCTATGCTGTCAAACAACGTAACTTATTCCTCCTGTCTAATTTTTGATGCCCATTAAAAAACCTTTCCATTCCTGTCTCTACCCTTCTCAGCCTCTGTTAATTGTCATGCTATTGTCTAGCTCCATTAGCTCAATTTTTTAGCTGTCACATATGAATAAGAAGTTGCAATATTTGTATGTCAATTTTTTATCATGCAACTTTATGGAACTTGTTTATTCTAAGATCTTTTGGATTAAGTCTTTACATTTGTCCATATATAAGATTATGTCATCTGCAAAGAAGAACAATTTAGTTTTCTCTTTTCCAATCTGGATGCCTTTTACTTCTGTCCCTTCCCTAATTGTTCTGGTTAGGACTACCAGTACAGTTTTGAATAAGAGTGGTAAAAGTGAGTATCTTGTTTCTGATGTGGAGGACAGGCTTCTAGCTTTTCTCCATTCAGTATGATAGCTGGGGGAGGGGGGGTTATGGTATGTTTTTATGCCTAATTTGTTGAGAGTTTTTATCATGAAGGAATATTGAATTTTATCAAGTTATTTTTCAGCATCTACTGAGATGATCAAAGGGCTCCTATTCTTGGTTCTATTAATGTGATATATCACATTTATTCATTCACATATGTTGAGCCATCCTTCCAATGCTGTGACAAATCTCACTTTATTTTGGTATATTATTTTTTGATGTATTGTTGGATTCAGTTTGCTAGTATTTTGTGAAGATTCTTGCATCTGTGTTTTCAGGGACATGGCATAGTTTTCTTTTAGTATTGTGGTATTGCCTGATTGTGGCATCAGGATAATGTTGGCCTTAAAAAAATGAATAAGGAAAAAAAAAAAATCCTTTTCTTTAATTGTTTGGAATAGTTTGGGGAAAAGTGGTTTTAGTTCTTCCTTATAAGTTTGGTAGAATTTAGCAGTGAAGTGAATCTTTCAGTCCTGACTTGTTTTGATAGGGAGACTTTTCATTACTGAGTTAATCCCATTATTCATTATTGGCCTGTTAAGGTTTTCTGTTTCCTCCTGGTTCCTTCTTGGTGGGTATGTGTCCATTTATCCATTTTCACTGTGTTTTCCAATCTGTTACTGTAGAATGGCACATAATAGTCACAGAGGATCTTTTACATTTCTGTGGTATCAATGGTGATGTCTCCCTTTTCATTTGTGCTTTTTTTATTTATATTTTCTCACTTTATTTCTGGATAGTATAGTTAGAAGATTATCAATTTTGTTTATATATTTTTAAAAACTGTTCATTTTATTAATTCTTTGTATTGTTTTAGTGTCTTTTTTTGTTTAGTTCTGCTCTGATGTTTATCTTTTTTTTTTTTTTTTTTTAATTTTCACATATACCTGTGTTCATTAGGCTTCCAGTTTTTGCCTTCACAAAATTAAAAAGGCTTAAAATTTAACAAATAACAATGTTTAAGATAGGGACCAGAAACAAAAACCTCATAAAGAACAAACAAAGACAAATATATTCAGAAAAAAATGAGACAATTGCTGCAATGAAGTATTAAGCAATAATAATAATAGTAATGCAAAGAAAGTAACATTCACATTGTCAAATAAGAGTATGTCTGTTATAGAATTCTTTGACTCTGAAGTTCAGTATGGAGTCATTAATTAACTACTTATTATTATTTTTTCCCAAAGTATAAAAGAATAGACAGCTAATATTTCTAAATAAAGAAAAAAGATAGTTTCAAAAAAATAGATCATGCCAAATCTTAT